>AWOL01S0103200.1:4505-15583 GCA_000715115.1 Nicotiana otophora | reverse complement strand
TTTGACAAGTTGGAAAAGGAAAACTAAGATGTGTATAAGAGATATATATATATATAGATCGGGTTGCACGTTGCAACAAGCCTTAAGGCTATATATATGTGGATCGGGTTGCACGCCGCAACGAGCCTTATGGCTATATATAGTGCTGACTGACTGAGTGTAGCGAGCGAGGACTGAGACGGGCTTATTGAGCACTCTGAGAGAGTGGGTACTTGAGATTTCATTGTGTTTCATCACATACGGTATTCACCTTGGCATGCAGACATATAGATTTCATTTTCATATTATCAGTCACACTTGGCCTCTTTTTACCTGTGCTAAACTTAACTGTTGAACCTGGAAGCATGTCTATTTTTCTGCTTTGCTAAATTCTGTATCTTTATTGTATTGTTAGAGCTCGTCACTGCTTTCAGACCGCAGGTTAGACTTATTATTTATTGAGTTAGTTGTACTCACGCTACACCTTGTACCTCGTGTGCAGATTCAGGTACTTCCGGTCACGGCGGTTGCTGAGTTGCTCAGTCCGGACATTCAGAGATCATCGAGGTAGCTGCTGGGTGTTCGTAGACCTTGACTCTCCTCCCTTATCTCTCATATTATTTATTTCAGTTTTATTTTCTAGACGGTGTACCAAATTATATCTTTATGTAGATGCTCATGTACTCGGTGACACCTCGATCTTGGGAGAGATTATGTATTGAGTTATGACTTACTTTCCTATTGTTTTTAAAAAATTTTCTTTTAATTAAGTTGTTTTCATATCTTTTAAAGTTTTAAAGTGTTGGAAATGTTTGAATAATCGGTTTGCCTAGTACTATAATAGATACCATCATGACGGATTAGTTTTGGAGTAGATAGCCAATTTATTTTTCCATCAAAAGCTTTTCATTTTGCCGCCTATAACATTTGGTCATTCCCTCCCATTTATTCCCGAAAAATAAGAAAACAGATCCAACTAGGAAAATTTGGAAAGAATACAATAAGCAAAACCACTCTCCTCAAATTGCATCGCCGCCAACCAAGTACCAACTTATCTCTTTCTCCATCACCGGCCCCAATTTATCACGATCTCAACATTGTCGGCCACCATCTCTAGGTAACCCAGCGCGTCTGTCTCCACTCTCTATCTCTATTCTGCGATTTTAATTTGATGAGATTTGATTCTGATAGAGTAAGTGAGGAAACATATAAAAGGGAACTAGAATGGATTTAGAGGAATTGAAGGTTGATGATATATGAAAAAAGTTGTAGATTAATATTTTGTGACCTAATCTTAGTGTGGGGGGATGGAGGCGTGATGAGGTTGGGTTACTACTGCAAATTTTGTATCTAAGCATGTTCTAGGGTTCATGAATTAGAAACCCTTGATAAATTATAATGTAAGCTATAAATTTCAAAATAGATGTGTGGATTACTTTTTCTTCCTTTGCAATAACTCTAGTAGTAAATTACTTGCCACTTATCATTTTGACTTAATTTTATATCATATGCACTATCAATAAAATTAGATTCTTAAATATTTTTTTGGTAGTAATTACATTATTATTATGAAGAATATATGAAAAGAGAATGGTAATTTACTTGTTCTCTCCAAACAATTCTAACGATCTTTTCAAGTGAATGTATTGATCTTTTGCTATTGGCAAGCAGTGACTAATGATTTACTTATTCACTATGGCACTTTAAATAATTTTATAAAGAGAAAGATTGGATCTTAGCTTTTCAGGTGTGTAAAATGACTTGGAAGAGCTATTTAGTTTTGACAAGTTGGAAAAGGAAAACTAAAGTTGGGAAAGCAGAAAAATGTTTTTCTTGCTCATTCCAAAAGAAATCTACATAATATATACACGCTAAAGATTTTCATTATTTTCATTATTTAATAGAATGAACGTCTTGGGTGTCATCGGGACGATAGATTTGCTTTGTAGATACCTGATATAGATGATATGGGTTGTGGTAATTAATGTCTATGTAATGACATGGTGAAATTGATAATTTTAATACTTAGTTGTTACACCCCATATTTTCGCATGTAAAAGTGCATCGTAAGCTAATTAATGTAAGACAAAAAATGAGATCATCTTTAGAAGTATATAAAGTAAGTTATCATGTTACCTAGGAGGTTACAAATATTGAAGATCATGAACAACAAGTATAAAAAGGGTTGGAAGATTCAGAAGCTAAGGAATTGAAGAAAATGATGTTTCGTCGAAAGTCGACAAGTTAAGAATGTTATAACCCGTACTTTTGGGGTGAGACTAAGGTTTTTAACATGATACGAAAGTTATGTTAGTTGTATGCTAGTTGTATGTTATGTTTTGAGGTCAAGCGAGTTGTGGAATAAAAGTCGATGGAAGTCATCACAAGTTACGTTCATAAATTTTACTGAAATTTGGGGTCAAATGTAACTGCGATTTTCTCCCAATATACTTAGAGTTACGAGGTGTTCCACCAATCAAATTGAAGATATATGAGTCTATTTTCTAACTCATTAAACCGTTTGTCAATATGATATCAGAGTAGAGAGATATATACATTTTGCGAGACTGCGCAGACTGCTAGGTGACAAGTAAGTATGTCACCTACTTGCTTAAATGAGAGGATTATATATCTCCGAAAATGGGCAAGTCCAGGTCGACCAAAGAGAAATTTTAAAGGCCTATTTCCTTTATATATTATACTGATAATAGGGAATAATAACCAGACATAAGCGGCTGAAACTTCTCCCAAAGAAATTGCACACAAATCCTAATAGATTTTCTCTCCTTTTCATGTTTTAGTTGGAGGTAAAACCTAGAGTTTGAAAAACCAAGATAGGAGCTGAGTTATTCAATAAATAAGGTAAGTTTACTGCTCTCTTTCATCCATTTTTTATGCTGGAGATGTATGGAAAGTCGTTCTATAATTGTAAGAACTCACGGGACGGTGATCGAAAGCCGTGAATTTGAGTTATTCATTTGTAGCGGACTGTTTTATGGACTATTTTATGTTGTTGTTGGATTGCGTGTTTTGCTACATTTTATGATGTTTTAGAGGAGAAAGGGTGTGGAGAAACATCATATAAATTCAAGGTGGTGGGTTGGTCGTTCGTCGTAACATATTCGGGTTGTTTGACACTATTGTGTATGAAGAGATTGGGGTGTGTTGGACTGTTTTGTATTATTTTCTGATGTATATAAGGTTGGAAATAATGTATATATGTTGTTATTGTTGTGTTGTTTTGTTGTTGATGTTATCTTGAATTTGGAGGAAGTAAGGATTATAGGGGAGATATTGCCCGTTTTAATACAAAATAAGCTTGTCGTTCGTTGTGTGATAGTTGTACCTTTCGTAACTTAATGATAGTATTATTATCGTTATTGTAGATTAAGGTGCGAAGAGGCGAGTTCAACTTGGTGATTGGAAAATTTTGATAAGGTATGTTAAGGCTAAACCTTTCCTTCATTTTGGCATGATTCCGTAACTATATGAGTTTGATAATGAGACAATAAAGAGAAGTTTGTATTCCTGAACTTATGTACATTATCCTAGTCTCATAAGTTACAATATTCTCCCTTATCGGGACTTTATATTCAGTTAAGTATTATTTTCTTCTAGTCAAGAGAGAAGAGAGTCTATATATATATATATATATATCTCAAGCTATAATCGATGGGCAGGCACCTATTGGGCAACCTCTGATCAAATGGTAAGTTATATACCGACCTACTGTGGCCGAGCGCCTATGAGTGAGCCCAGAAGGGCCGAGATACAGAGCCTAGTATGGTCGAGTGCCTATAAGCGAACCTACCACGGCAGAGCAGTTACACGTTTCGAGCCTTATAGGGCCGGACAACTATTTTACTTACTATATTGAGAGAGTTGAGTCAGTATCAGCAGGTAAGTATATCTCCAGATAATCTTTGACTCCCAGTTACTTTCAATTATTATATTATCAGTTTAGTTTTAACTTTCTGTTATTCTATTGCCTTACATACTTGGTACATTATTTCGTACTGACATCACATTCCTGGGGATGCTGCATTTCATGCATGCAGGTTTGGATAGACAGTATGGTAGACCGCCTCCATAGGTGATGTCTATGATCAGCTTGATCGGTAAGCTCCAAGTCCTTCGGAGTTGTCGGGTCTAGGGTTTTGAGTACATATTGTGTATATTTATTTATATATTATGGGTAGGTCGGGGCCCTGTTCCGACCACAGTACATCCATCAGTAGAGGCTAGTATACATATCCTGTCAGTTAGTGCAATATGTTGGGCTTGTAGGCCTTGTATGTATATTTTGTTGGTTTGTCAGCTGTAGTAGTTATGACGACCTTGTCGGCCCAACTTTATATTGATGTTTAGTCAGAGCTAGTTTTCGTTCAGTTTTATGTTTTGTTTCGCAAATTATCTTGCAATGTGGAACCATGGCCAAAGTATGACATTAAATGTTCAGAGTTCCTCAGTCGCAAGTTAGTACGCTAGGTTAAGTGAGGCATCGGGTGACGGTCTTGCCCCCCTAGGTTAGGGGCGTGACAAACTTGTTATCAGAGTAGTTCTATCCTAGGAAATCTACAAGTCGTGTCTAGTAGGGTCTTATTTATAGATGTGTTGTGCACCACATTATATAAGCAGGGAACTAGAGGGCATTTAGGAGTTGGTTACCCTTCTTTCAAATCTAAATCGTGTTATAGAACTGAGTTATTAGAAATTTGAGTTAAACTTACATGTTGGTGTTTGTATACATAGATGGCGGTGACTAGGAAGATTACGGCTAGCCATAGGAGAGATATAGCAGCAGGTAAGGGGACCAGCAGGGTACCCCCGGTAGATGGGGCCCAGTCAAAGACCCAGGGCGAGACCCCTACTCGGCCATTACCGGCTCCTCCACCACCTGAGGAGATTTCTAGGGATACTGCACCTCCAGTTCCCCCTCCACTTCCATCAGATCAGGACTTGAGGAGTGCGGTGCATTTGTTGACACAGTTGGTAGCTACCCAATAACATGCTAGGGCATCAGCTAGTGAAGGATCTTCTGAGGGGTCTGGGAGTTCAAGGGTCTGAGAGTTTATTACTTTGAGTCCCCAGAGTTCACGGGGACATATACGAGGGAGGACTCGCAGGATTTCATAGATCAGCTTCACAGGATCTTTCGGGTTATGTATGCCACAGAGAAAGAGGCAGTTGAGCTGGCAGCTTTTCGACACCGAGATATAGCCGTCCTTTGGTACGAGGGATGAGAGAGGTCCAGGGGAAGTTATGCACCTCCAACTATTTGGGAGAATTTTTCAGATGCCTTCCTTGAGCAGTACTTACCCCGGGAGATCCGATAGACTTGGGTCGATCAGTTTCTAGCCTTCAAGCAGGGCTATATGAGTGTTCGAGAGTATAGTCTCTGTTTTGACTCATTGGCTAGATATGCTCCATCCATAGTTGCTACTATGTGGGACAGGATCCACAGGTTTATAGAAGGGTTGGCCCCAGAGTTGACCGAGGCATAGTCCACTGCTGCATTGCAGAATAGTATGGATATCTCCTGGATTCAAGCATTCGCCCAGAATATAGAAATGGGTAGGCATCGACAGTAGGGTACAAAGAGGACTGAGCAAGGGCAGTGTAAGAGGATGAGATTTTCTAGGTCTCAAGAGCAGTCTTAGGGTAGTTATAGTCCCCAGTACTTCGGACGGCCACCTAGGCCTTCATCGCCTCAGTTACAGTGTTACAGATATGACCGCTATACTCAGTCAGGACTAAGTGAGAGCTTACGGGCATTGGGTTTGCAGCGACAGCGAGGTGCAGGGCAGACATGGTCATTTCCACCATGGTGTGACATCTGTGGTAGAGGACACTTGAGCCAATGACGAGAAGGTTCCGACGCTTGTTATATATGTGGGCGTCTGGGGCATATGATGCGAGATTGCCCAAATAAAGATTCTGGGGGTATGGCGCAAACAACAACTTCAATAGCAGGATCATCTATGTCCATGCATCCTTCAGGGCGCGAGTCTCAGTCTTCTGCTGGTAGAGGTCGAGACAGAGGTAGAGGTTCCAGTTCATGTTGTAATCAGAACTGTATCTATGCTTTAGCGGGTCGACAGGACCAGGAGTCTTCACCAGACGTTGTAACAGGTGTATTGACCATTTGCTCTCACGATGCTTATGCCTTGATAGATCCAGGATCTACTTTATCGCATATTACCCCATTTGTCGCTGGGAAGTTTGGTATAGTGCCTGAAATACTAAGTGATCCTTTTGCGGTATCTACACTAGTTGGAGAACCGATTATTGCTAGACGGGTTTACTAAGATTGTATGGTGATAGTTTGTAGTTGTCAGACCTCAGCCGATCTAGTTGAGCTAGAGATGATGGATGTTTATGCTATCATGGGCATGGACTGGTTGGCATCTTGTTATGCCACAGTTGATTGCCGAGCAAAGGCAGCCAGATTTTATTTTCCGGGTGAGCCAGTCCTTGAATGTGTAGATAATACAGCGACACCTATAGGTAGGTTTATTTCCTATCTGAAGGCGAAGAAAATGATCGCAAATGGGTGCATTTATCATATTGTGCGAGTTAGAGATGCAGATGCTGAGATGCCTACACTTTAGTCTAGTACAGTAGTTAGAGAGTACGCAAATGTGTTTCCAGATCAGCTTCTAGGTATTCCTCCTGAGCGAGAGATTGGTTTAGGAATTGATTTACTTATGGGAACTCAACCAATATCCATCCCTCCGTATAGAATGGCACCTGCCGATTTGAAGGAGTTGAAGGAGCAGTTAAATGATTTGTTGGAGAAAGGTTTCATCAGGCCCAGTACCTCACCTTGGGGTGCACCAGTACTGTTTGTGTGGAAGAAAGATTGCTTGCTGAGGATGTGTATCGATTATAGGCAGCTGAACAAGGTAACTATTAAGAATAAGTATCCACTTCCAAGGATCGATGACTTGTTTGATAAGTTGCATGGGGCTAGATGCTTTTCAAAGATAGATTTGAGGTTAGGGCACCACCAGGTCAGAGTTCGGGAGAAAGATATTCCGAAGAAAGCCTTCGGGACCCAATATGGCCACTTCGAGTTCCTTGGCATTTCCTTCGGATTGACAAATGCACCTGCCGTATTTATGTACTTGATGAAAAGCCTATTTCGTCCATTTTAGATCTGTTTGTGATAGTATTTATTGATGATATTCTGGTTTATTCACGTTCAGAGAAGGAGCATGCAGACCACCTGCGAGCGGGGAATATTGTAAGCATGCAGACCCCCACTCTCCGTGATCGTAAGTTGTATGCTAAGTTTTCTAAATATGAGTTCTTGTTGAAGTCTGTAGCTTTCTTGGGGAATATTGTATCCGATGAAGATATAAAGGTAGACATTCAGAAGATTGAGGCCATGAAACCTTGACCTAGACCTACCACTCCGACAGAGATTCGTAGCTTTCTAGGCTTAGCAGGATACTACCGGAGGTTCGTAGAGGGTTTTTCTTCCCTTTCGGCACCATTGACGAAGTTAACACAAAAAGAAACAGTTTCAGTAGACGGAGGCTTGCGAGCGGAGTTTCCAAGAGCTTAAAACAGGTTGAACTCAGCACCAGTTCTAACACTTCTAGAGGGTCCAGAGGGTTATGCCGTGTATTGTAATACCTCAGGTGTGAAGTTAGGATATGTCCTGATGCAACATGGGAAGGTGTATGCTTCAAGGCAGTTGAGGAAGCACGAGAGGAATTATCCGAACCACGACCTCGAGTTAGCTGCGGTTGTCCATGCACTTAAGATATGGCAGCATTATTTATGTGGTGTTCATGTTGATGTATTTACAGATCATAAAAGCCTGCAATATATCTTCAAGCAAAAAGAGTTGAATTTGCGACAGAGGCGATGGCGAGAGTTATTGAAAGATTACGACGTTAACATTCTCTACCATACAAGGAAAGCTAATGTTATAGCAGATGCCTTAAATCGCCAATCTATGGGTAGCTTAGTACATGTAGAGAATGAGAAAATAGAATTAGCTAGAGAGATTCATCAATTAGTTGTTTGGGGGTTCGGTTAGTAGATTCTAACGATGGTGGAGTTGTACTCTAAAACACTGTAAAATCATCTCTCATAGGTGAAGTTAAGAAAAGGCAGTACGAGGTCCTAGAGTTCGTCGAGTTGAGAGAGCGAGTTTTGCAGTAGAAGAAACTGTTGTTAGATCTCAAGGAAGATGGGGCTCTCAGATACAGGAGTCGTCTGTGTGTTCCAGATGTAGCAGTCTATGAGACAGGATTATGTCAGAGGCACATTATTCATGGTACTCCATTCATCCTGGGTCGATGAAGATGTATCATGACATTAAGGATGTGTACTGGTGGAATGCTACACAAAGTACCAGTATCTATTATATCTGACCGTTGGGCCCAGTTTACAACACATTTCTGGAGGGACTCAGGTGAATCTCAGCACAGCTTTTCATCCACAGACTGATGGACAAGCCGAGCGCACAATTCAGACGCTCGAGGATATGTTACCAGCATGTGAGTTAGATTTTAAAAGAAGTTGGGATGAACATCTACCTCTTATCGAGTTTGCATATAATAACAATTATCACTCTAGTATCTAGATGGCTCTGTACGAGGCTTGGTATGGGCATAAGTGCAGATCTCCTATAGGGTGGTTTGATGTTGGAGAATCTAGGTTACATGGTCCAGACCTAGTTCAGCAGGCTGTAGAGAAATTAAAGCTTATCCAGGAGCGATTGTTGACGACTCAGAGTCGTCAGAAGTCATATTCTGACGTGTGGCGATGAGACATAGAGTTTAGGTGTTGATGACTGGGTGTTCTTAAAGACATCGCCTATGAAGGGCGTGATGAGGTTTGGCAAGAAAGGCAAGTTTATGCCACAGTATATTGGGCCTTATTGGATTATTTGGAGAGTGGGCCAAGTAGCTTATGAGTTAGATTTGCCCTCGGAATTGGAGTCTGTCCATCCGGTTTTTCACGTATCTATGCTACGGAAGTGCATTGGCGATCCTACCCGAGTGATACCCACTGCCAATGTACAGATTACGGAGGAAGTATCGTACCAGGAAGTTCCAGTTGCTATCCTAGACCGACAAATCCGCAAGCTACGAAATAAGGAGGTAGCCTCCGTGAAAGTTTTATGGAGAAGCAAGAACGTGGAAGAGATGATGTGGGAAGCGGAGGAAGAAATGAAGTCTAAATATCCCCACCTATTTCAAACTGAAGATATGGCTCGAGATGGGATACTTCAGCACAGCTCTATTCAGGCCAGTAGGTCATCATGTAAGCTCTTATTTTTGACTTTTAGTATTTATAATTGACGGCTGTGTGAGGCCAAGTGTTGCTATTTATAGACATTGGCCATATTTGGCATGTATAATATGTTTTCTGGTTGCGTGCAAGTTTACGGAGGACACTCTAGCAAAATTTTCCCAAGTCTCTAAGAGTAGACATTTGAGGTTGAATGTTCCTAAGGGGGGAATGATGTTACACCCCATATTTTCGTATGTAAAAGTGCGTCATAAGTAAAGTAATGTAAGACTAAAAAGGAGATCATCTTTGGAAGTATATAAAGTAAGTTATCATGTTACCTCAGAGGTTACAAATATTAAAGATCATGAACAACGAGTATAAAGAGGGTTGGAAGGTTTAGAAGCTAAGGAATTGAAGAAAATAATATTTCGTCGAAAGTCGATAAGTTAGGAATGTTATAACCCGTACCTTCGGGGTGAGACAAGGGTTTTTAACATGATGAGAAGGTTATGTTATGAGTTATGCTAGTTGTATGATAGTTGTGTGTTATGTTTTTAGATCAAGCAAGTTGTGAAACAAAAGTCGATGGAAGTCATCACAAGTTACGTTTATAAGTTTTACTGAAATTTGGGGTCAAATGTAACTGCTATTTTATCCCAATATACTTAGAGTTAAGGGATGTTCCACCCATCAAATTGAAGATCTATGAGTCTATGTTATAACACATTAAACCGTTTGTCAATATGACATCGGAGTAGAGAGATATATACATTTTTGCGAGACTACGCAGACTGCTAGGTGACAAATAGGTATGTCACCTACTTGCTTAAATGAGAGGATTATATATGTCCGAAGATGGGCCAGTTTGGGTCATCCAAAGAGACATTTTAAAGTCCTATTTCCTTCATATATTACCCTGATAATAGGGAATAATAACCAGACATAAGCTCCTGCAAAAATCTTACCAAAAAGATTGCACACAAACCCTAATTAATTTTCTCTCCTTTTCAAGTTCTAGTTGGAGGTAAAACCTAGAATTTGAAGAACCAACATAGGAGCTGAGTTATTCAACAAATAAGGTAAGTTTACTCCTCTCTTTCATCCATTTTTTCTGCTTTAGATGTATGGAAAGTCGTTCTATAATTGTAAGAACTCACGGGACGGTGATCGGAAGCCGTGAGTTCGAGTTATTCACTTGTAGCGGACTGTTTTATGGACTATTTCGTGTTGCTTATTGGATTGCGTATTTTGCTACTGTTTTATGGAGTTTTGGAGGAGAAAGGGTATGTATAAATACAACATAAATGCAGGGTGGTTGGCTAGTCGATCATCGTAATATTTTCGGGTTGTTTGGCACTACTACGGTTGTTGTTTTGTGTATGAAGAGATTGGGGTGTGTTGGGCTATTTTGTAGTATTTTGTTGTGTATATAAGGTTGTAAATAATGTATATATGTTGTTATTATTGTGTTTTTATGTTGTTGGTGTTATCTTGAATTTGGAGGAAGTAAGGATTATAGGGGAGATGCTGCCCATTTTAATACAAAATAAGCTTGTCATTCGTTGTGCGATAATTGCATCTTTCGTAACTTAATGATAGTATTATTATCGTTGTTGTAGATTAAGGTGCGAAGAGGCGAGTTCAACTTGGTAATTGGAAAGATTGTGATAAGGTATGTTAAGGCTAAACATTTCCTTCATTTTGGCATGATTCCGTAACTACCTGAGTTTCATAATGAGACATAAAGAGAAGTTCGTATTCCTAAGCTTATGTACATTATCCTCGTCTCATAAGTTACAGTATTCTCCCTTATCGGGACTTTATATTCAGTTAAGTATTATTTTCTT
>AWOL01S0103174.1:1742-13620 GCA_000715115.1 Nicotiana otophora | reverse complement strand
CTTGTCGACTTTCGACGAAACATTGTTTTCTTCAATTGCTTTAGCTTCTGAACTGTCCAACCCTCTTTGTACTTGTTGTTCATGATCTTCAATATTTGTAACCTCAGAGGTAACATGATTAACTTACTTTATATACTTTTAAATATTATCTCATTTTTGGTCCTACATTAGTTTGCTTACGATGCATCTTTACGTACGAAAATATAGGGTGTAACAATATCGACTCTATTGAGGTGGAAATTAGGGATGAGCATGCCAATTGAAGAGCCAGACGGTAAATCGTGGTACCACGACGTCAAGAGATTCCTCAAAACAAAGAGAGTACCCGAAAAATGCTACTAATAGTCAAAAGCGAGCCCTTAGGAGGCTGGCAAATCACGTTTCCCTTAATGGGGAAGTCTTGTATTGGAGGAACCTAGATTTGGGTTTGTTGAGATGTGTATATGTCACTGAGGCGGCCAGGTTATTCAAAGAAATACATGCAGGAAAGTGCGGAGCCCACACGAATGGGTTCACATTAGTTAGAAGATCTTGAGAGCCGGATACTTTTGGATTACTATGGAAAGTGATAGTATCCACTACGTACATAAGTGCCAACAGTGCTAGATATACGGGGATTGCATCCGAGTTTCGCCTAATGAATTGAATGTAATGGGTTTGCCTTGGCTATTCGCTGCTTGGGGCATGGACGTGATTGGACCTATAGAGCCTGCTGCATCAAATGTGCACCACTTCATCTTCGTAGCTATCGACTAATTTATCAAATAGGTCGAAGCATCTACCTACAAGGCTGTCACAAAGAAGGTAGTGGTGGATTTCGTTCGAAACAACATCCTCTACCTATTTGGGATACCTGAGTCAATCATTACTGATACTGCCGCTAGCCTCAATCATTACTGATCCTCGACCTCATGAAAGAAATCTGCGAGAAGTTCAGACTCGTTTACCGTAACTTTGTAGTCTACAGACCATAAATAAATGGAGAAGTCGAGGCAGCCAACAAGAATATCAAGAGAATTCTGCGAAAGATAGTGGACAATCATAGGCAATGGCACGAGAAACTATCCTTCGCCCTGTTGGGTTATCGGATAGCCATGAGAACATACATTGGGGCAACACCACACATGTTAGTATATGAATTAGGACATAGTCGCAACGGCAAGCAGCCGCGTTGTTAGAAGCATCACGGAAGATCGACATCAATGGGATAGAGTTTTCAAGAAGCAATGCTCATGTTTGGAGAACCTTTCGTAGCATGTCATAATCCGAAACGATGGCATTTGCCTTAAAACAAAATTTTAAAAAAATATATTCTAAAATACAATAATTTGGTCCACTCATCAAACTTCATGGCGTAACCATATCAAAGACTGGGGCTAAACCGATACCATGGTCGACACAACCCAACCCCCTACTCCCACTAATAATATTTCTTTAAGTGCAGGGTCAACAGGATGGAAAAACATGTTGGGACTACACTGGGGCTAATGACAGATTCACCACTTTCTAAGGATTATCACCCTTTCTCCTTTATTTAAATATCTCGGTACAACGGAGACTAATTCTTGTATCCTTTGCAGGTATCTTAGAGTCAGACCACTGATGCAGAAAAGGTGCATTGTATATTGCAAAGCACCTACTCAACCAATCGGAGAACCTTGTACAAAATGAACTATTGGATTCGCTAATTGAAGCCTTGTATGTAGCAAACCGTCCGCTCAACCAATCGGAGTACCTCGTACAAAACAAACCACTGGATTCGCTGACTAAAGCCCTATATATAGCCAATCGCCTGCTCAACCAATCGAAGAACCATGTACAAAATAAACCGCCGGCTTCACTAACTGGAGCAATGTATATAGCAAATCGCCAACTCAATCGATTGGAGTGCCCTGTACAAAATCAAATGTCGGTTTCACCAATCAAAGCCTTGTATATAGAAAATTGTTCATTCTGTTAACAAAACTATCTTCATCGCTGCTCCGTCACAACATAGGCCAGAATAGACAGTCGCAAACCTCGTTACCGACGTTCTACCAATCGATGATCGCAACTTAGCTTCCCAGTCAAGAGTATCTCTTTGGCATGCTTTTCTTTTCTTTCACTAATATCTTGAATGTTTTGATGTTTTTGTCGTGCAACTTCATGCATGATTACGTTTTAATTCAATTACTCCCAGTTGAGATTACTTTACATTTTAGTGCAAAGCTCTCCTAACAAGCGGAGATGCACTCTACAAATCAAGCTCTCCCAACAAGCAGAGACGCACTCTGCTACTCAAGCTCTCCCAACAAGTGGAGTCACTTTCTCAGTGCTCCGACAGCTACGGAACAGTACATAGTCCGGCTAACAAATCGAGTCAATTTCAAGCATCCCATCATCCCGATCCCAAATAATGGCTCGCCGGCAGCCAAGCATCATCATTCCTACATCATTTCCATCACATCTTAATATATTCTGCATTGCAATATATAGGTATGTGTGTATTTCATTTTTTCAGGAATAAATATCGCTACGTGGAACTCCTTCTAAGCAGCAGACCAAACTACAACGCTACGAGGGACAACAAACTCATTAGCGGGCCAAGGATCCAAGCCCAAATTCAAAACGATCTGCAGAACTCTAAATTTTCAAATCTTTCAAGTCTAGCCCCAAATTCAAGCTATCATGAGTGTCAAATCCTCCGACTCGCAGTATAGTCATAATACGATACTGGGGCAATTCTTGCAAATATCGCTTCCTCAAAGTCATCACTCCAGAACTAAATGAGACTTGATCCTCGTTAAGCCCGAGGTATGTAAGCAATTCAAAGTCAAAATTCGGCCCCAACTTCCCAAAAATCTTCCTTAACTCTTCCTAAATCGTGCAATTCATAATCTTCGTGCCATTCCTGCAATGCACGCCTAAAGTCGGGACAAAATTAGCTTTGGTTTAGTTACTTGCTCGGAAACTCTTTCATCATCTTCGGTCAAAGAGGGGCAATTGTTGATAGCCAATTTTGACCATCCCTTTTAAAATTAATTTACTTGTACTTAATAATTTACAATAAATATTTTGGAAGTATTTTCTATCAATGCATACCTATTTTTACAAATTAATTAAATATTAGTTTTGAAATTAATCACCCAGTATTAGTATTATATAATTACATATATACTTACTATTTGAATCCTCTCTACTCCTTCGGGGTAGGGGTAAGGTCTGCGTACATACTACCCTCCCCAGACCCCATTAATGGGATTCTACTGGGTTGTTGTTGTTGTTGTTACTATTTGAATACAATTAAAATAATTCTTTACACATGCCATGGAGGCTTTATAAGTAATGTAACAGATTATTGTGTTAATAATTCATAATTAAGTATTACAATTTAGAAAAGAATTATTTTATAATTACAATAGTTGGTAGTACATTTGATATTTATAATTTACTATATTTTATTAGAAATAATTAAGTTTATTTAAATTAATTCAAAAGGATCAAAAGACTAAAATGCTATAATTGTAATTTCTCAATCAAACACACAATGGCTATCTTTTAAGTTATTTTAGCCCAAATGCCAGGCCCAAATCCGGACCTGACCCAATCCAAACACGCATCTCTTTCCACTTTGGCAATCCATCCCACCCCATTTGAACCAATCAGAGCATGCCATATCACCCGTCTTTATCACTTACAAAAGAAACACAACAGATCCAAATCGTCCATCCTACAGAGCAACAACTCTCGTTTATCTCCATTTTTCCTTAAAGTTTAATACCCCATCGGACTTAATCTCAACCGTTAAAAACAGAAGATCTAAAGGTTTCTAACATTTTCACCTCAAAATCATTTAATGCTAGAATTATCAGGGCCGTTGATCTAAAGAACTGATGGCCCAGATCCCATCTCCCAGACACGGTCTAAACTACCCAAACCCTAAAATCATTTTCCCTCTGCTCAGCCGCCCTTCTTTCCCCTTTCTCTCTAATTGCTCTCAACCTCACAGACCTGATCATTAAAGAAAGCTTGCATAAATTCATGCAAGGTCTCAAGTCAACCAGAGATTCATACCTTTTATATCTGATACCCACGATTCTCGTCGATCCCTTTCTCGTTTCATCACTTCACTTTAAATCCCTAAATGCGAACCCAAAACTCAAAGGTGAAATGTCAAATCTTCGAATGTCTCTCAATGTGTTGTTAAATCCATGGCATGCATGACGTTTCTTCTTCAACACCACTATCATTCTTTGTCTAGAGGTCAAACACAGTGACCTCTGGACATTGAGGTATTACCTGACGGTTCCTTGCCTTCAAACGGTTGATCTTCACCTAGGTAAAAATTTCTTCATCATTTTCCCCCTATCTCCTTAGATTTTCCCCAATCTTGCTTGCATCTTCACTCCCCCCCCATCATCTTTCACCACCTATGCTTGAATATGAAGCCCTAAGACATTAAATGTCATTATAACTAGAGAATTGAATGCTCTTACCAACCAGAGCTACCAGACCTAACAAGAGTCTAAAAATCTCATACGAATATAAAAAATATTTATTTTTTATAAGCCTATGTACTTTCTGATTAATCTCTATCTCTCTTTGTTTCTCCGAGTTCTTTCACTACTCAAAAGCCTGAAACTTTGGTTTACATACTGCTAAGTTAAAATACCGTTTGGTCTGCTGCCATAGAAAAGGTCGGTACACCTCCGCCCCTTTCTTTTGATTGTCATGTTCGAAAATCGTGGACATGCCACTATATTTCTATTAATTGTTTTTATTTATGATGCTTGTCATTAGTATAGATGTTTATTCCAGTTTATAATGAGGTGTTGTTAATTTATAGTCATCTGTTAGGCTTTTGAGTATCTTTAATTAGTATTGACTAAGTTGTTATGTGATCCCGATGATTTCTATTCTGAATCAAATAGCTTATATGATTAAGTTCCTTGATATGCCTTAATGACTTCTCATATATGCCTTGACTTCAGATTTTCTTTGATGTTTTGCTATGATATTTATACCTACCACACTATCTTCTGTATCCTGTTGTTCTATATTTGAGGTTTCTGTTTGATAACTCTAACTAGAGCATACATGAATGCGCTTATCCTTCATCACTTAGTTAAAGCATGTGGAGTTTAAGTGTTCAAAATGCTTTCGTTCTTTACATAAGTGTTTGTTAATCTTTAAAAAGTATTTGAGTCATTACTATGAAAGCCTTATATCTATGTTTAACTGTTAGTCACATCTCTAAGTCTCCTTGTATGGAACAATCTCATTAAGGTGAACTTTTATGAACATGAGTAACCATTCTGCATGTGTTCTGTTATGAGCAATTTATCTCTCATAAAATAGGTTATAGTGATGTCTGCTATAGTCGAATGTTAACTATTGTATAAGTTGTATACAACTTCATCAGATTTAGATGTTAATCTTTAGTCTGTATAGCTGAGTTAAGCTTGCTTAGTATAATATCTCCCCTGTCTTTAACCCCCTTTATGACATTGTTGACTTGATCTTACAATGAGTGAAACTCATCATGTTTATGTAAGATCATAACCTTAGTTGAAATATCTATCTGTAATACCTCTGTTTATCATTCATGATTTCCTACTTATGTGCACTGTATTGAAACTACATCCAGTTCTCCTTTTCCTTTTAATCTGAATTAAACCCAGCCTATGAACCCTAAGGGAAACTTCTTATTGCTACTGCTTGGACATAATAGTTTGTCTATTTCATAATGAGATTAATACTCTTATAAAGGGTTGGTTATGTCATCAATTTCAAGGTTAAGAAAGACCGATAGTATATGCTACTGTTAAGCATTCTTAGATGTTCTTTTTGGATCTGCAAACCTGTAGTCATGTTAAAATTCTGATCATATTCTGGTATCTCTAATAACACCTATACAGCTTTCTAACTATGACTGTTTGTCTGAATATTTGTTGATGCTTTCCAAAGTTCCAAGTAGTATTGTTAACTTATGTGTGTGCTAGTGACAAGATCTAAGTTAACCAATCTATGATTAGTCTGCTAGGGCAAAGGCATCTGTATTTTTGGGTTGTTGCATATCTGAATTCTGTGCTCTTTATCTATCCATAAGATGTGTGATCCCAAGTATTTGATTCTTAGCAGTAACATTATAGTGTTCCTGTATCTATGTGTGTTTGGAATTTGACCTTCAGAACTGTTTAATGTGTTAATCACTCACTTAGTATTGGAAATATAGTTATGTAAATAAAATTGTCTTTTCATGTTGCTTATATTATTCAGTTAAGAAGGGTATCTTCTGTGGTATGGTGTATTGGTGATTGATTCACATTGAAAGTGCCTCATTACCACTTAAACCAATAGGGAAGAATGAATCATTAGTGGTTAAGGGTATTTGGGAGTAGTTTTTAACTCTTAGTTGGGCTACTTTCCTAGGCACAAGCATTGCCATGGGCCCTGAGAACCTTGGGAACTTTGAAGTGCCGGAGGCCTTAGCCCTTAATTCATTGACACTTGTTATTCTCTTTAGGTTTAGTGTTTAATAACAACGAAAGATTTTCAATGTGGATCACTTTCTATACATAACTACCATATTAGTATGATCTTCCTAGTGTTTACATACTGTTAATTATTTTCTTTTATTTTGCTTGCAAGTTTTATGTATGAACATATATAGAGTACTATCTTTCTAATGACCTTCTCTTTTCCTTTTTGAACATATACCATTGTTTGGGTGTGCTGAGTTCTTAAGGAACTCAGAATCAAGTCCAACATTGCTATATCTCAGAAGTCCAAAGTCAGCCATCGCTCATCCCTGTTATTGCTGGGCCTGCTTCTTTGAGGCCCAATAACCAGAGTCCCTCCTTTCCCTTTACTCCTTTATTATTTACTTCTTCGCTATTCTATAGTTTCTCTAGGCCATCCTCTTCTACCGTGTTCCTGTTATTTTATTTGTCACATGTATACAACAATTATATATTGGATTGAATGTTTTACTTTATATCTTAAATCATATAAAACAACTAAGGCAATCCTTAAAGAAATATTAGTTAGTAACTAGTCCCATATTTGCTAAATCATAAGATGTTTATATCATTAAGCTGCTATGTTTTTTGCTAACTCTTCTTAATGATTTTGAAGCCGAAAAGCCTAACAAGAGGCGGCAATCCCTCTTTCAAAAGGAAAGCCACAATTGAATCGCAAGTTTGACATCCTAAAAGGAAATCAACTCTTTCGAAAAAAACCAAGGTGATGCCGCTCAAACACAGATTTTCAAACGATCTCATCAAGTCTGATATTTAAAAAACCAAGGTATATATTTTGCTCACTTTTACAACATCTTCATCTCATTAAAGTAATATGAACATCCATGCTTTAGGAACTAAGTGTTTTATAACTTAGCTCTTATTTTCACATGTATTCTAAAATTCAAACATTACACACATTTTTAAAGCTCTTTCAAGCATACATACACTAACATTACTTCTTCAAGACTCCTCTATAAATTCATACCTTATGACCTAATATATAGTAAATTGTTCCACTTAAACACTAGTTAAGCATAATACAAATAATTATTCCTAAATCTAGTCGAAATCCTACGGAGCTACCGCATGTAGATTTTAAGAGGTGTCTAATACCTTTTTACTTAGAAGAACAAGAACCCTTACTCATAATCTCACCGAATAGTAGACAAATATAGAATACAACCTTTAGTAATTAAATAGGTACTCTAGTATACCTTTAAATATTAGGTGACGACTCCCTTTCATCAATAACAGAGAAACCATAAGTTGAATTTTATTTTGACTAGTGCAAAATAGGATGCAACACTTAGCATGTTCGAGGACCGGATAATGGCGATTTTGGTGGCGATTGTCACCACATGGATTGGGGCAAGTGTTTCCTACTCTGTTTTGATTATATTTCATGAATCTATCTTCTATTTTAGCCTTTAGATTATGAATTTTAAAGAGAAATTGGAGATTTTTGTCTATATTTGTAACGACCCGACTTGTCATTTTGTGAATTGGCGTCCCATTCAATTGTTTAAGGAGCTGAACAACTCCATAATATGTATTATAACGTACGTGTGCGGTCGAGTTTGATTTTCGGAAGATTCCGAATTTAATTGAAAGAACAATTCTTATTTTTTAAGCTTAAATGAAAAGAGTTGACTGGAGTTTGACTTTTGAGCAACCAACTTCGGAATGGAACTTTGATGATGTCAATAGCTTCGTATGGTGATTTCGTACTTAGACATTTGTCCGGGTCTGGATTTGGAATTCTGTAGGAAAATTTGACGCATTTTGGTAAAAGTTGAAAAATGGAAGATTTTTAGAAAGTTTGACCGATGATATCGGGTCGGAATCCAGTTCTGAAATTTGTCATAGGTCCGTTATGTCATTTATGACTTGTGTGCAAAATTTGCGGTCAGTCGGACTCGATTTGATAGGTTTCGGCATCGAATGTAGAAGTTAGAATTTGTTAGTTTCATTAGGCTTGAATTGGGGTATGTTTCGTGTTTTTAGCGTTGTTTGATGTGATTTGAGGCCTCAACTAAGTCCGTAATATATTTTGGGACTTGTTGGTATGTTCGGACGGGGTCCCGAGGGGCGCGGGTGAGTTTCAGAGTGGTTTTGGACCATTTCTAGGCATTTCATCCAAGTCCAAACTCGATCAGTTAACCATCAGCAATCCACCCGAGGCCCTCAGGACCTCAACAACATATACCAACACGTCCCAAAACACATTACGAACTTAGTCAAGCCTTTAAATCACATCAAACAATGCTATTTACACGAATTACCCTCCAATTCAAACTTAGTGAACTTTGAAAGTTCAACATTTACAATCGATGTCGAAACTTATCAAATCACGTCCGATTGACCTCAAATTTTGCACACAGGTCACATTTGCGAACCTACTCCAACTCCCGGAATCGGAATCTGACCCCGATATCAAAAAGTCCACTCCCGGTCAAACTCTCTAAAACCTTTAAATTTCTAGCTTTCGCCAAATTACCCCGAAATGATCTACAAACCTCCAAATCCACTTTCGGACGTGCTCCCAATACCAAAATCACCATACAGAGCTATTCCTAGGCTCGTAATCCCAAACGGACATCGATAACATTAAAATACACCTCAAACCCAATTTTCATGAAATTCTTCCAAAATTCCAACTTCCATAATATATGCCAAAACGCTCCCGGGTCATCCAATACTCGATCCGGACATACGCCCAAGTCCAAAATCATCATACGAACCTGTTGGAACCTTCAAATCCCGATTCCGAGGTCGGTTTCTCAAAAATCATACTTTAGTAAATTCCTCCAACTTAAGGCTTTTGAAATTAGAATTTTCTTTTCCAAATCAACTCCGAACGTCCCGAAATTAAATTCCAACCACGCGTACAAGTCATAATACCTGAAGTGAAGCTGCTTAGGGCCTCAAACCAATGAAAGACGCGCTAGAGCTCAAAACGACCGGTCGAGTCATTTCATTCTCTCCCACTTAAACAAACGTTCGTCCTCGAACATGCTAAGAATTACTCCGGAGTTGACCATAATCAAGGTTTAACACCTCATGCACCTACCCGTGCTACCACAACCCAGTTGAGAACATTAGCTCGAGCGAACCCGAATATCCTTCCTTTTATCTGGTCAAAGAAACCTTAGAACTAAATTCCAACATCTGAAATCCTCTTCTAGGTCTGTTTCCAGCATTCGAACACCGTACCCATCACTACACGATTTATACTTGTTCTGAATCTACACCATGCTCTGCGTAATTCACCTGACTATAATAACACCCTCTGATGATAATAGCCACAATGCCATGAATCTGATGCCCACAACACACCCCCATGACATATAAGTCAAGTTCCAACTCTTGCAATATTGTCACGACAGAAAGGATGTGTAGAAATTCATAACCAACTACCGAGTCAACTAATCCTTGAGTCTCTTCTCCTGATAATAACCATTACCTCATTATGAACTAAATAACGGAAATTACTCTCAAATATGCTGCATATAAATCCGATCGCACTGATCCCAGGTCCAATAATCTCGTCTCACCCAGTACAAGTTGCTCAAACAATAAGCCACCTCAGACACTGCCAAAAGTCTCATATAATGCCACAATGTTCCAACAAACTACAAACTCGATTGTGATACATCAGGGAGCGAACTCTGGAAAGAACTACTCAACCCACATAACTAATTTAAACAACCAAAAAGATATTATAATCCTTCCTCGAAAAACGAGAAGTAAAACACACGATAATAGATATGGGAAAACTATACTCAATATCAAACTGTTGCGGCGTGCAACCCAATCCACACATGATACCGTTGCAGCGTGCAATCCGATCCAACCACGATACCCGTGGCTGCGTGCCACCTGATCCAAATAATATATCCGCGGTGCCGTGCCACCTGATCTAACCATATACTCGTGGCGGCGTGCCACCCGGTCCACACATAATAATCTAAAGAAAAAACACATCAAGCCGTAATGCTTATACTCAAAAAATGCCCGAATATCAATCATAAGCACGCCAAGTGCATAATACAAATCCTGGGGAGACGGGCTGCATCATACTCTATAAAACTCAAGAACAACTAAGGTGCGATATATGATCTGCATCACGAGAGCCATCCTACTCACATAATACAACAAACTATACGTGATTTTAACATGAGTGCGAATACTCAAACCGTCTCACAGCCCACATGGCATAATAGAGTATTACATGAAATAGTTGACGACAGAAATAACATCCAAGGCCCGAAGACCCCTCCGAAAATAACATTATGCTGAAATGAACACATCCAGCCTAATATTGAGCCCACATTCACACTTAGATCCATCCACGGACCTCAAGCCGATTCTGATTGTACCGCACTGGGCTAATAACCTTTCAAGGATCCACAATAACCCTTTTTCCCATTACACAAAAGAACAACTGTCAATCCTGAATGAACTTCCACAGTCCACAACCGAATGAACCGAGCGACCTACATGCATAAATTCTCACATTAGCGATAGTACTGCAATCTCCATTCTTGGTTTTAAATCTTTAATTAATACAGTGACTACATGTCACACTTATACATTCTTCATGTGGGATAAACTCCCACGGCCTTCCGTACCAGGTAACAAGTCTGTATATCCATACCACCGGTCATACTAAGGCTGTAAAGAAAATCGGGAATGTACAAATCAGAACACAAAGCCCCTTACACAGGACACCGATCTCTGGTGACGCTAAAGGCAATTCCAGCTCACTCTAAGCATCTGAATTCTTCCCTGCTCATCCGAGCTCTTAACATTCTCATCAACACCAAACAACAACCTTGATCCTGAACTTCTTATTCCCATGCTACCCACTGCATTTAATCATGCGAATATGCAAGAGTATAAGAATTCCATCATAACTCCTGAACAACTAATAGGGTAAACCTATGAATCCGAAGTTATTTTATCCTATTCCTCCAATGCTACATCATAGACCGAAGACAACATAAAACACTCCAAGCTCCTTTTCATAATCTACTGAAAAAGGTCGATACTCAGCCATACTACGGACTCGAAATGCTTTGGTATCGCACTTTAACTTTTGAATCCACTAGGACCGTTGTTGAGAGTCACCCACTCTGACTGGATCCCAAATATAATGTTACAACCCATGTTTTCGTACGTACGAGTCATCATAAGTCAATTGATGTAAGCTCAAAAATGAAATCATATTTGAAAAGTTTGCAAAGTAAGTTAATCATATTACCTCGGAGGTTACAAATATTGAAGATCATGAACAACAAGTACAAAGATGGTTGGAAGTTTCAGAAGCTAAAGGAATTGAAAACAAATAATGTTTCGTCGAAAGTCGACAAATT
>AWOL01S0103166.1:6870-17993 GCA_000715115.1 Nicotiana otophora | reverse complement strand
TTTAGCTGCATATTTATTTTGGGACTACGGAACGGTATTCCGGGAGATCCCCCTGCCTTGCATATTTACTTTGGGACTACAGAACGTTATTCCGGGAGATCCCCTTGCCTTGCATATTTATTTTGGGACTATGGAACGGTATTCCGGGAGATCCCCCTGCCTTGCATATTTACTTTGGGACTATGGAACGGTATTTCGGGAGATCCCTCATGTCTTGCATATTTACTTTGGGACTGCAGAATAGTATTCCGGGAGATCTCTATGCACATTTATGTTTGGGACTACGAGGCGATATCTCGGGAGATCCCCTGTTATATTTCTGTATCCTGAGCTATTACATTCTATGAATTCTTTCTTGTTAAATTTCAGTCTTTATTTTACTGCGATATTTGATTCATGCCTTGCTTTATTATTATATATACCAATATGGTCCTGACCTGATCTCGTCACTACTCGATCGAGGTTAGACTTGGCATTTACTGGGTACTGATTGTGGTGTATTCATGCTACTCTCTGTATATATTTTTCGTATGCAGATCCAGGTGCTCCTTATCAGTCGCATTATCAGTGAGTCGAGACAGCTTTGGAGACTTCAAGGTATATCTGCCGCGTCCGCAGACCTCAGAGTCCCCTTCTACTCTTTCCCATGTCCATTATCTTCTTTATTTTTCTTTTGTTAGACTCTGATGTATAGAGACACTAGATTTTCCTTCTATAGTTTGTGATTCACGATGTTCCGGGTTTTGGGATTACTGTGTATTTTTGAATAGTTGGTTATTGTACATGCCAAGCGGCATGGTACCCAGTTATGTTTTTAAATTTATGTTTTCATTTCATTATTCCATAAATGTTAGGCTTACCTAGTCGTAGAGACTAGGTGCCATCACGACGTCACAAGGAGGGAAAATTGGGTCTTGACATGAAGGAGCAATAAAATTTAATTATTGAGAGAAATTTTACGTATAATAATACAACAATCATCTAAATGCCGAAAAGTATTATTACATTAGCATAATACATGAATTTAAAATAAAAGTACATCATCAAAACTTACACAAATGATTAATTTTGTCATTTTAGTTAGATAATTATATATTATGGTTTAAAAGTATTTAATGAGATGACATCTTAACGAACGCTTCTTTGTGGACAATATTTTTTTGTGTATGTTTCCTCCTAATGTTTTGGTTGCTCTTCCTTAACCAAAACTCTTGTTGTTGATCTTGATATCCCTCTTGAAAGTGCAACATACAGTTGTTCGTGCAAGAAAATATATTGCGGTAAATATAGTCCAATATTTAGGATGTTTGTCCTTGTGCTTTATTTGTTATATTTGCAAACATAAACATACTAAAAAATATTCACATAAATTTAAAAGGATATTCCTTAGTTTTGGAAGACGAAAGTTGAATTCAGGGATAATAATATACTTAGAAGCACATTGACCAGTATCATAATTTTTACATGTTTGACGTTATTGTCAAAACTTCTATATATCATATGTGTGCTATTACTTAACCTATTCGGCGTATCTAAATTTTTCAGTAGCATGACAGACATATATTTTTTCAAAATTAACTTATATACAATGGAAGATCAATTTTAACTTAGTCTATTATATATACGGTGACACTAATATATGTAAGAAATAATAAACTTGGCAACAAATATGTATAGTAGAAGGCCATTTGGTATTAAAGTATTCTTCTTGGTAGTAATTATTTGTATCATTTTCTACTGAGTAACAAAACTGAAAAACATATTATTTTTATTATAAAATTTTGCAATCAACCTTTTATTTAGTTTACCAACATATTCATTTCTGCTAGCTAAGATATCTTTTTAATTCTATCATGCGATTTGCATAAATTGCATTTTAATCTAATGATAGAAATATTTCTCTTATTAGATGCATTACTATTATCACTGGGATTGATAACCAAGTGTTCAGAAAAAACCAAATCATTTTTTATTGGATGTTCTTATTCGTTTCCGACATGAAGCAAGAAGATAATGAATACTGGATCTGTTCTTACTTTATAGTTCCTGTCAGTTGAATCTTTTTCATTTGAGGCCAGAAGTATAACTTTGGCAACTAGCTTTTACAGTCTCTGCTTTTATCGATTTTGGAACTACTAGTAGTACTTGATAGAAATCACCTCCCAAACCATTAATTTTCCACCAAACGGTTCATTAAAAAGAATTCCGAGCAATTATTTCGATCGTTTTCCACTTTGCTATAAGTGCTTCATCTCATATTATCAATTTTGCTTTCCTTATAATTTAGCACCATTGCTATGCTTTAATATATTTGTGATGGTTATTTAAGTTATTTAAAGAGGTATATCAAATCTAAAGTGGGTGGCCTCATAATAAAATTGTTGTTGGTACACCACTTGCTATTATTGCTAACAGTGGCATGCCTATTGATATGATATTTGCAAGTAATGTATGACATAGAAATATTATTTCGATTCCGCCGGAGGCATCTGCAAAGAATAATCCCGTTATACCAGAGTCGACTCTTTATAATTTAGTCTTGAAAGCTTGTTATTGATTAGGATTTAGCTTTGATTGTGCTTCCTCATACACTTGTATAACATTTTGATTCTTAATAATATACTAACTTTTTTACTTTGTATCCTAACGCTCTTTTTAAGGGAATTTATGTATCCTAAGATTTTATAAAAAATTTACTCATATGATGAATTTAAAAAATAATTGAATTGGATTCTCTTGCTAAATAATTAATTAAAAAATATAATTATTTAGTTTTAACATAAAAAATAATTTATTCTATGTTGATTCAGATCTTAATATTAGTTCATCTCTTGTTTAGAATATTTAATATTAATTATAATTTTGTCCACTATAAATTTTATTTTCAAAGAGTAAAAGATTGATATAACATTTCACTTTTAGATCTTTATATTTGTAGAATCATTAGTGGTATTGATCCTTACCAACATTTTGTTTTCTCTTTCTCATACATTTATATTCTTAAATATTTTCTTAGTTGTTGTTTAATAATTGGGTATTTTTCAATATTACACGAAAAATTGATAAAACAATATTATTTGAGTAGGATAATAGTTCAAATATAATATAAAATTTATTATTGTGGGTGTTCTTTTTTTCAATTTCAACTCTTTATGCAGTCCATTTAATATTATTTTTTTTTGTATTGGACATTATGGAATGGTAATGTATTGTCAATACGGAGGATTCTTATGAAATTGATTTTATTAAACACTCTTACATATTTTTAATAAGAATTTAATAGATAAAATTTTATTAAATTTAAAATATTAAATATTAAAAATTGGCAAAAAAAGGTATTTTAGTCCAAAAAATAGGTTATTGCACTTATGTCCTTTCCCTATGAGTTCTTCCGCTTAATATTTTAGGGCTATTTTGGTATACTAATATTGAATTTATGCTTTTATAATAATATAGGCCTTTTTTTTTCTAAATGGATTTGGACAATATAATACGTTCTCAAATTAAATTAGTAATAGGGCAATATAATATATTTTCGAATTAAATTAGTAATAGAAATTTTTAAGAAGTATATTCTAAAAGTAATAGGATTACATGACTAAAGAAATTTACTTGTTCAATTTTATATGAATTAAACAGCCCGAAAATAATTATACTAATAGGATTCCTAAAGGTAATCATATAAGATTCATAACATGTAGTATTATGTCCTAAAAGTAATAGGATTTTAAGGCTAATATCTAGAATTTCGGTTATGTCCTTTTATTATGAGTTATTATGCTTAATATTATAAGGTTATTTTTATAAATCAACATTATATTCATACTTTTATAGTAATATAGATAGATATAGAATCGCATGTTATTATTGGTTTATTTATGTTGAAAATCTAAAAAGAGGTTTATCTTTTTAACTCTACTCCTTAGAAATGGGAAGGGAGAGGAGCTTCTGGTTCAAGTGAATTGCCAAACAAACCATGTCAAAGAATAATCAGGTAGCTCTCTGTCAGAGGGTAATAAAGGTAATTCCAAACATATCTCCAAATACATGTAGGCTCAATATGCAAGCATCTTAAAACACTCTTGGACCTTTCCTCTCTCTTCAATCTCCCGGATACTTCTAGAATTTAGGGTTTCTCTCTGGTTTTTCATCTTTACGGAAAAAGTCTCTTACGGTATAATTTCTTCTCCAAATTTTCTACCCTTTTTGTTCGTATTTCGGTGTATCAGTAACTGTTCTTCTTCTTTTGTTCTCTAGATTAGAAACTATTTGTTTTATTTGTTAAAAGGACTTGAGATTAGAGACTATTTCTTGTCTATATTTGTAGATCTAGTGTTCGTATTGCTATTAGATGATGATTTTCATGCGTATCCTTGTGTAGAGTGAGTTTCTAGAGAAATTTATTCTCTACATGTGTAGATCTAGTTTCATATTGATAATTTGATGATGATTTTGGATGTGTATCTTGGTGTTGGTGTGAGTTTCTTTAAAGGCTACACATGGCCGTAAACCTTGAGCTTGCTGGAATCCTGTCCCTCACCTATTGACGGTGTTCTATTTGACTGTTCATTTCTCGAATTGGTGCTGATAAAACCCTAGTTTTGACCTAAACCTTAATTTTGACCTAAACCCTAATTTTGACCTCTTAACTGTTCTTCTTCTTTTTTTATCTTCTTAACCGTTCTTCTTCTTCTTCTTCTTCTTCTTCTTCTTCTTCTTCTTCTTCTTCTTCTTCTTCTTCTTCTTCTTCTTCTTCTTCCTCTCTAGATTAGAGACTATTTGTTTTATTTGTTAAAAGGAACTGAGGTTAGAGACTATTTCTTGTCTGCATTTGTAGATCTAGTGTTCGTATTGATAATTTGATGATGATTTTGGATGTGTATCTTGGTGTTGGTGTGAGTTTCTTCAGAGGCTACACATGACCGTAAACCTTGAGCGTGCTACCTTCGCCTACTGAGGGCAGTTGTGTAGTTTAGTGGGGTATGAGTTCTATTTGACTGTTCATTTCTCGTTTTGTGCTGATAAAACCCTAGCTTTTACCTAAACCTTAATTTTGACATAAACCCTAATTCTGACCTCTTAACTGGTCTTCTTCTTCTTCCCTTGTTCTCTAGATTAGAGACTATTTGTTTTATTTGTTAAAAGGACCTGAGATTAGAGACTATTTCTTGTCTATATTTGTAGATCTAGTGTTCGTATTGCTATTAGATGATGAATTTCATGCATATCCTTGTGTAGAGTGAGTTTCTAGAGAAATTTATTCTCTGCATGTGTAGATCTAGTTTCATATTGATAATTTGATGATGATTTTTGATGTGTATCTTGGTGTTGGTGTGAGTTTCTTTAAAGGCTACACATGGCCGTAAACCTTGAGCTTGCTGGAATCTTATCCCTTGCCTATTGACGGTAGTTGTGTAGTTTAGTGGTGTGTGAGTTCTATTTGACTGTTCATTTCTCGAATTGGTGCCGATAAAATCCTAGTTTTGATCTAAACCCTAATTTTGACCTCTTAACTGTTCTTCTTCTCTAGATTAGAGACTATTTGTTTTATTTGTTAAAAGGAACTGAGGTTAGAGACTATTTCTTGTCTGCATTTGTAGATCTAGTATTCGTATTGATAATTTGATGATTATTTTGGATGTGTATCTTGGTGTTGGTGTGAGTTTCTTTAGAGGCTACACATGACCGTAAACCTTGAGCGTGCTGGAATCATGTCCTCGCCTTTGCCTACTGATGGCAGTTGTGTAGTTTAGTGGTGTGTGAGTTCTATTTGACTGTTCATTTCTGGTGTGGTGCTGATAAAACCTTAGTTTTGACCTAAACCTTAATTTTGACATAAACCCTAATTCTGACCTCTTAACTGGTCTTCTTCTTCTCTTGTTCTCTAGATTAGAGACTATTTGTTTTATTTGTTAAACGGACATGAGGTTAGAGACTACTTCTTGTCTGCATTTGTAGATCTAGTGTTCGTATTGATAATTTGATGATGATTTTGGATATATTTCTTGGTGTTGGTGTGAGTTTCTCAGAGGCTACACTTGACCGTAAACCTTGAGCTTGCTGGAATCCTGTTCCTGTCCCTCGCCTATTGATGGTGGTTGTGTAGTTTAGTGGTGTGTGAGTTCTTTTTGACTGTTCATTTCTCGAATTGGTGCTGATAAAACCCTAGTTTTGACTTAAATCTTAATTTTGACCTAAGCCCTAATTTTGACTTCTTATCTGTTATTCACGTGTTGTTATTCATGTGTTCTATTTCTTATACGTTTTCAACTAATCAAATTGCTTTACTTGAACCTACATTGGACCCTTTAATCATATTAACTAGGATCATAGAATCTGATCTACTATTTAGAAATTGAAAATTCTCTTATATGTTTAATGGTCTCTATTTCTTTATTTGATAGGATAGGATGGCAGGATTGTACTACTTCAAACTTCAAGCGAGGCTGAGTAACATTGATCGGTTGGATCCTGAAGGTGGCCCAGAGGACAAACATGTTTCTTACTTCTTTAAGGTATGATTTCATTCAATTTAGTTTAAGTATTTCAACTACATGGACCTTACTTGGTACTCCCCCTGTTTCAATTTAGATGACACACTTTCCTTATTAGTCCGTTCCAAAAAGAATAACACATTTCTACAATTGGAAATAATCCAACTTTAAACTCTAAATTTTACCCATTTTACCCTTAATGAGAAGCTTTTATAACCATACAAATGTCATGGCCCCACAAAGTTTATACCTCTTAAGCTTTTTAAGACCACAAGTTTCAAAACTCTTATTTGTTTTTCTTAAACTCCGGGCCGAGTCAAACTACCTCGTCTAAATTGAAACGTAGGGAGTACTAATTTTCATTTACACCGATATATGCTCAATAGGTGAGACATCAATTTAAGCATTAAGGTGTCAGTGAAAATACGTGCCAAGTTAATCATGATCTATTTTGCAGCTCCGTTGCCAAAGTTGCAAAGAAGAGAGCAAGTCTGAGGTAGCTGCGAAACTGGGCTTAAAAGATCACCGTATGCCCACTGGTGATCCCTGCAACATGGTTTACACAGTAAAGCTTATGGAGCCCCGTTGACTTAGTACATATGAAATGATCATCTTTTGTCTTATTTTGATACATGTTTCTTTTGACTTTTAATACAGTGCAAGCTCTGCAGGATCAAGGCNGGATCAAGGGTTGGGTTGATCTAGTTGGTCTTGTCAAGACCCTTACCCCGGGTGACACCAATGTCACCCTGATGTGCATTCACACATTTGGGTTTGACCTACTAGAGCCCTCTCTCAATTGGGGCTTCAAGGTTTACAAGGTTAGTTTTTTTTCTCTTCAAATTGGTGCGTTCATATGTTTTTATCCTGCTAACTGTTTTGTATTATTTTTTATTATAGGGTGATTGCTCAAAGGATGTTAATCTGTTTGGCAGGGAATGTCGTGGTGAATTCTCTGATGGTACGGCATTTCTAGTGGGTGACTGTAACGATCCGATTTGTCGTTTTAAGAATTAACATCCCGTTCAATGACTTAAGGTCCCGGGAAACTTTATAATATGAATTATGACCCGCGAGTGTGGTCGAGTTTGATTTTCGGAAGATTTAGAATTTAATTGAAAGAGAAATTCTCATTTTGAAGCTTAAGTGGAAAGAGTTGACCAAAGAGTTGACTTTTGAGCAAACGACCTCGGAATAGAATTTTGATGATGTCAATAGCTTTGTATGGTGATTTTGGACTTAGACGCGTGTTCGGATTTAGATTTGGAAGTCTGTACGACAATTCGCTGAGTTTTGGCGAAAGTTGGAAAATAGACGATTTTCAAAAAGTTTGATTGAAGGTTGGATTTTTGATAACGAGGTTGGAATCCGATTCTGGAAATTGGAACTGTTATATCACTTATGACTTGTGTGCAAAATTTGAGGTCAATCGGACTTGATTCGATAGGTTTCGGCATCGAATGTTGAAGTTGGAAATTTGATAATAGACTAAGGTTTCAAGTGAGTTCGCACAAGACATAAATTTAAACGATCCTACCTATCTTGATATAAAGAGTTATATGGTGTATTACCTATAAAAAGAAAGGTCTACGTGTCTAGTTTCCAACGCTGCAAACCGTTTGTCATTTGGACATTCCTACAAGACGTTATGACCAAATTACCAAAGGCTGAAATAATACGATTCTGCGACCAATTCTACAAACACAACAACAACAACCCAGTATAATCCCACTAGTGGGGTCTGGGGAGGGTAGTGTGTACGCAGACCTTACCCCTACCTTGGGGTAGAGAGGCTGTTTCCAAATGACCCTCGGCATCCTTCCCTCCAAGAACTCCCCACCTTGCTCTTGGGGTGACTCGAACTCACAACCTCTTGGTTGGAAGTGGAGGGTGCTTACCATCTGCGACCAATTCTACAAACACAACAACAACAACCCGGTATAATCCCACTAGTGGGGTCTGGGGAGGGTAGTGTGTACGCAGACCTTACCCCTACCTTGGGGTAGAGAGGCTGTTTCCAAATGACCCTCGGCATCCTTCCCTCCAAGAACTCCCCACCTTGCTCTTGGGGTGACTCGAACTCACAACCTCTTGGTTGGAAGTGGAGGGTGCTTACCATCTGCGACCAATTCTACAAACACAACAACAACAACCCGGTATAATCCCACTAGTGGGGTCTGGGGAGGGTAGTGTGTACGCAGACCTTACCCCTACCTTGGGGTAGAGAGGCTGTTTCCAAATGACCCTCGGCATCCTTCCCTCCAAGAACTCCCCACCTTGCTCTTGGGGTGACTCGAACTCACAACCTCTTGGTTGGAAGTGGAGGGTGCTTACCATCTGCGACCAATTCTGCGATCGCAAAACTACTTCTGCGACCGCAAAACTGGTCGCAGAATGGACCAGAACAGCCCAGTTCTGGGCACCGATTTTGCGATCAATTGTGCGGCCCGCATACCCATTCTGCGGTCCATTATGCGACCGCAGACCTGCTTTCGGAGGGTTAATTTTTCTATTTTCATAACCTGACCCCATTTGATAAATAGGCTTTGGGGCTTATTTTGGGGTATTTTTCTGAGGGTTTTAGAGAGAGGTAAGAGAATTTTAGAGAGAAAAGGAGGGAACCTAACATTCTAATCATCCAATCTTCAAAAATCAAGGAAGCTAACCACAAGATCTTCATCTAAGAGGTAAGATTCAACCCCTAGTCTTCAATTTCGAGTTTAGGGTAAAAGATTGGTGATTGGGAGTATGATTCTTGGGTGTAAGAGTATTATGTACATATGCTTGTACCTATAAGGTTTGTAGGAAGATTATTGAGATCAAATAAGTAAATATTGGGTTGTGGAATGAAGAAAATCTTGTAACCAAATTTGCACAATTTGATAAAATGCTCAAATGAGCTGAAACCATGAAAATCTTCCTAACTATGGTTTACTTTTGTTATGCTTATAAATAGATTAAGGTTGCTAGAATTTTTGGAACCTCGTAGTAATGTAAGTAAGGCTCAAGAAAGATTGGAACCGTCCGGAGGTCAATTCAAGAAAGAAGGTGATTGTGGAATATCGGCCTAACTTCAAAAAGGTAAGTGTCTTGCTTAACCTCGAGTGGGGGAATTTCCCCTTAGGCATTGAGTCTAATCTGCAAATTATATAATTGAAAACCATGTACGCAAGGTGACGAGTACGTACTTGGTTTATATGTGCGAATGTTATTGATTAAAAATCCTTAGATGCCCTTATGTATTAAATTGGAAATTATTGGCACTTATTAAATCCTCTATTTTTCATGCCTAGATCCTTGTTTGTTGAAATTACTTTTATATGATGATTTGGTGTGATTGCCACCTTAAATTTATGTGAAATATATTTTGTTAAGATTTTGTGCACATTATGGCCGAGCCATGGGCTCCTTATTGTGGAAAATGATGTATTGTTGATTTCTGTGGCAAGTTGTGATATGTGAGCACTTGATGTGCAGTTGTTGAAATCATATTTACTTTGGGACTACGGAACAGTATTCCGGGAGATCCCCCTACCCTGCATATTTATTTTGGGACTACGGAACGGTATTGCTGGAGATCCCCTTGCTCTGCATATTTATTTTGGGACTACGGAATGGTATTCCGGGAGATCCCCCTGACTTGCATTTTACTTTTGGGACTACGAGGCGGTACCTCGGGAGACCCCCCCATGTCTTGCATATTTACTTTTGGGACTACGAGGCGGTACCTCGGGAGATTCTTCCGGTCTTGCATATATACTTTTGGGACTACGAGGCGGTACTTCGGGAGTGGCCTTTTGTTGATATTTTTCTATGGATGTACTTGCCTTTGGTTATTTTGTTTTTTCGTAATTTGTAAATTCTTGTGTTTTCCGTGATGTATTATTTGACTTAATATTAAGTGTTTTGTATTTCTTGATGTATTGTGTTGACCTTGACTTTTTCGTACGAGACTTTGAGGATTTGTATTTTTGGGTTGTACTTGTTTTTGATGATTGAGTTGTTTTAAATAAATGAAAAATTTCTAGTATGTTTAATTTAATAAATTCTATATCCAAATCAGTAGTTTAGCTTATGCTTTATTTTAATGGAAATATCATTTTTCCTCACTCAAACGATTTCTAAAATAAACTTATCTTTTTATTGATTTCTTACTTGATTTAAAGATTTTTAACCTTACTTTATTGAAAATAAATTGATCATGCGGATCTTATATACATTGATATTTTGGTACGTGAGTTATCCGTGCAGTTACCGACCGTGGTGTACTCATACTACACTTCTGCACATTTTTGTGCAAAGCCAGGTATTAGAGGTATCGGACCTGGACAGAGTTAGAGTGTGATCGTAAGTATTCAAGGTAGAGCTGCTTGGTCGTCGTAGTCTGTCATGACCCAAATTATCTCTCCGTAAGGGGTCGTGATGACACATAGTCTTTACGACTAGGTAAGCCTAATATTTCGAAAAATATATAGAAAACACAACATTTTAAAGATAAACAGCATATTATAAATAGCCAAGAGTAGCACCACTCAGCATATACAAAATAGTTTCCCAAGACCCGAAATATCAGTAAGTCACAAGCTTCTATAATCTATGTAGCTCTATACAAAAGTCTGAAGATAATAA
>AWOL01S0103165.1:3245-33240 GCA_000715115.1 Nicotiana otophora | reverse complement strand
AACCGATGGAACTCTATTTCGGAGTCGTATTCACACAGTTCCAACTACGGTCAAAATCTTAAGACTTAAGCTTCCAAAACTTGGACCCTTCTTCCGATTTGACTCCGAATCATCTGGTAACTGAATTCAACCATGCACGCAAAGCTATACACATAATACGAAGCTGCTTAGGACCTTATCCCGCTGATCGGGACTTTGATTCTCAAAACGACTGGTCGGGTCGTGACAAAAGTTGTTGTTGGTTCTGCTGCTTTTTGGGTCTGGGTTGCAGGTCTCATAAATGCAAGGTTTTGATCGCATTTGCGAACTTACATTTGCGAGGATGGAGTTTGCATTTGCAAGGGTGGGAAACTTCTGAGAGGTTCGCATTTGCGAACATTTTATCGCTTTTGCGAATCTGCCCTCTTCGCATTTGTGATGCTTTTGTAGCAATTGCGACCATCGCATTTGCGAACCAGATGTCGCAAATGCGACATCTGCGATTGAAGCAAGGGCTTTCATTTTGGGACTTAGCTCATTTTTGCTCATTTCCCACTTGGACTTAGGCAATTTTTGAGAGCATCTTGAGAGGGGTTCTATCAACATCAAATAGGTAAGTGATTCACGTGTATTTTGAGTTAACTACTTGGATTATACATAGATTTTAACATGGAAATTCATGAAAATTTGTAACAATTTGGGGTTTGGGTGGAAAACCTAGAAATTTATATTTTTGGATTTTGACCACAAATTTGGGCATGAAATTGAGAATAATATATATATTTGAGTTCGTGAGGCTATGGGTAATGTTTATCTTCGAAAAGTTTCGGAATTAGAGCACGTGGACCCGATGGTGATTTTTATCAACATTTCGAGCGGAGTTGGGAATTGTTGTAAATTGGATTATAATGAGTATTAGAGTATATATTTATGGATTGGTATATTTATTGACTAGTTTTGGAGCGAAGGCCATCGGTTTGAGCTGTTGGAAAGGCTTTGGAACCGGTTATGGAAGTTCGTAGTGAGGTAAGTCTCTTTTCTAACCTTATAAGAGGGAATTAACCCCATAGGCGAATTGAATTAAAATGTGCTTCTATTTGTGGGGGCTACTTACGCACGGGGTGACGAGAGTCCATACGTAGCTACTAATTATGCTATTGTCCGGGTAGTCTAGGACCCATACCATGCTATACTTACAATGTTGTACCCTACTTGTTAATTTAATTGTTTAAATCATATTGAAACTTGATAGGAATTGTAAAAGGTTAAACTTCATTTTCTTGACCGTTAATGAGAATTTGGTATTCCCTTGAATAACTTCCCCTAAATAAATCTTGAATTGGTAGTGGTAAATGTATTTTCTATTTTGTGGAGCGGGCTAAACACCTCGATAGCAGATATATGCATCTATAGTTCATGCCGTTCGACCCTCGACAGAGCACAGTTTAAATATTATGTTGGATCAGGCCATACGACCTCGACATAATTTACGCATGATAAATCTTTGAAACAAATTATAATTGATATTGCTTATTTGGCTTGAGATATAAATTGTTAAATGACGAGAATAAATTTGGAAAAATTTCCTATTAATAAAAGAATTGTCCACTCACTTCTTGTTAATGAGTTTACGGTTGTTCCATACAATCTATGCTTAAGTATAATATCGCTATTTATTATTAGCCCATAGTAAGTGTCGGAATCGACCCCTCGTCACTACTTCGTCAAGGTTAGACTAGATACTTACTGGATACGTGTTGAATTATATGCTCATACTACACTTGCTGCACATTTTTGTGCAGGTGCATATATGTCTAACAGACATGTGGGCGTGGAGGCGCGGCTATTTTAGGGATTTAGGTGAGCTGCATCCCATGTTGCGAATTCGCAGCACACCGAGTCTCCATCAGGGTTATCTACCCTCCCCTGTCTAATTGTACTTCCAGACCGTTGTTGTATTTCTAATATATTTCCTAGTTGATACTCATGTACTTGTGACATCGGGTTTTGGGGGTGATTATGGGTTGTTCAGTATTGTAGTTGTGAAAATACTATCATTAACTTTGTAAAGTCTATCTCTTACTATTTAGTTGGAGGAAATTATGATTTCAAAAATACTGAAATGAGTAATTAAGTTAATCAATTATTGTTGGCTGACCTGACAGTGGTGTTAGGCGCCATCACGACCTCTAATGGAACTTGGTCGTGACAACTTGGTATTTAGAGCACAAGGTTCACTTAGGTCTCACGAGTCATGAGTAAGTCTAGTAGAGTCTTTCGGATCGGTACAGAGACGTCTGTACTTATCTTTGAGAGGCTACAGTGCTGTTAGGAGCACTTCCTTTTCTTGATTCCTCATCGTGCGATTTGATTCCTTTGAGGCTTATGGCTTTTTTTCTATAACGATCCGGCCGATCGTTTCGAGAGTTGTAGCCCCGCTCCCTCATTTTTTCTGCTCCTTTTGTATTCTAAAGTTGTTATATGACTTACCGAGTTAATTGATTCGGGTCCGGAGAGAATTTAGTGTGAATTGAGACACTTAGTCTCTTAATTGAAAGCTTAAGTTGGAAAAGTAGACAGGATATCGACTTATATGTAAACGACCTCATAATTTAATTTTTATGGCTCTTTTAGCTCTATCAAGTGATTTTGGACTTAAGGGCACGTCCGAAATGTGATTTAAAGGTCCGTAGTAGAATTAGGCTTGAATTGGCGAAAGTTGGAATTTTGGCAAATTTGACCGACAGTGGAATTTTCGTTATCGGGGTCGGATTGGATTTCTGGAAATTCAAGTAGGTTTTTGATATGCTTTTGTGTGCAAATTTTGAGGTCAATCAGACGTGATTTGATAGGGTTCGGTATAGTTTGTAGAATTTGGAAATTTCAAAGTTCATTAGGCTTGAATCCGTGTGTAATTCGTGTTTCGAGGTTGTTTGAGGTGGTTTGAGGATTCGATTAAGTTCGTATTGGATTATAAGACTTGTTGGTATGTTTGGTTAAGGTCCCGGGGGCCTCAGGTTGATTTCGTGTGGTTAACGGACCAAGTTTTGAAGTTGGAAGACTGCTGAGGTTTTGATTCAGCTGGTGTAATCGCACCTGCGGAAGTTTAATCGCAGGTGCGAGCCCGCAGAAGCGAAGAAGGAGGCCGCAGAAGCGGGCAAGGCCAGGAAGGGCAGGGGACAAAGGTGCATAGGAGAATGTGCATCTGCGAGCCCGCAGATTCTTGAATGGCTCCGCAGATATGAAGTTTGAAGGCTTGGGCATTTCTGCGGAAGCAGACGAAGAGCCGCAAAAGCGCCTCCGCAGTTGTGAGACCTGGAGCGCAGGTGTGAGCCCAGTGGATTAAGTGGTTTTCACAGAAGCATAGGTATAACCATAGAAGCGGTTCCGCAGGTGTGGATGAGAGGCCGCAGGTGCGAAAGGCCTGGGGAGGACATAAATACGGGACTTCGAGATTTTTCACCATTTTCACCACTTTGAGATCGGATTTGGGAGACTTTGTAGAGGAATTGTGAAGTGGTTATTGAGGTAAGCTCCTTTGGTCCAGTTATCTTCAATAATGATGTTTCCCCACTGATTATACACCTAGTTTGTGAGTTTTGGAGGTGAAATTTGGTGGTTTAGGGCTAGAGAATTGGAGAGTGAATTTTAGGGATTTGGATGACCACATGGTGTTGTATTAGGATAAATTTGGTATGGTAATACTCGTGAGTGAATGGGCTTTCAGGTTTTGTGACTTTTTTCGGATTTCGAGACGTGGGCCTGGGGGCCGATTTGAGCCAATTTCGGATTTTGGCTTATAATTTTGTGTTTTTCTTATGGAATTGATTTCTTTTGCCTATATTAATTGTATTATACTGCTCGTGGCTAGATCTGGGGCATTTGGAGACCGATTCGAGAGGCAAAGGCACTTTGGAGTAGAGTTTTGTGTTGTTTGAGGTAAGTAACAGTTTTAAATCTGGTCTTGAGGGTATGAAACTCTAGATTTTGTAATTATATGATTGTTTGGAGGTGACATACATGCTAGGTGACGGGTGTGTGGGCGTGCACCGGGGGACTTGGGACTTGGTCCATTCTGTGAAACTGAAAATTTGAATAAGCATGTTATTAGCTATGTGCCTTCCTGTGTTATAGAAATTTGACAGTAAATCATGTTAGAAATCATGCTTAGGCTATGTGTTTGTGCTGTAGAGACCCACAGTAGTCGTGATACCTATTGAATCTTCCTGCTTATTGTTACTTGTACTCAGTTGTAGTATTACTTGCACATTATATCTCGGTCTCTGTTATTCCCTGTTGATACATTATATCATTAATTTTTGGGCTGATTCCCCTTTATTACAGAGGGCCGTAACACTAGAGAGGTTAATGACTGAGTGAGGTCGAGGGCCTGTTTGTGAGGTATTGATACCATAGCACGTGAGTTGTCCGTGCGGATCATGATATTTATACTATAGCACGTGAGTTGTTCGTGCGGATTCTAATACGAGACTATAGCACGTGAGTTGTCTGTGCTGATCTTGATATGATATTATAGCACATGAGTTATCTGTGTAGCACATGAGTTGTCTGTGCGGATTATAGCCCTTTGGCTGTAGGAGCCCCTCCAGAGTCTGTACACCCCCTGTAAGCGCAGGTACCTATTGAGTGTGAGTGTTGAGGGCTGAGAGCCGAGTGTTTGAGTTATTGAGAAAGATTGAGTGACTGTTGCCCTGAGAGGTTGTACTTGTTTCAATTGTTGCTACACTTAGCTGATATATGTTACTGTTTTTGAAATTTCAGGAAGATATTATATTCCGGTTTTACCTGAACTTGGTAATGTGTAACTGATTTGACTTAAATTGCCAGAATTGAAACACGTCTACTTTCATTGCTGAGATTTCTGAAATGAACTATAACTGTATAGCTCGTCACTATCCATCAGTTCCTTATTTATTATTGTTACTTATTGAGTTGGTTATACTCACGCTACACCGTTCACTTCGTGTCCATATCCAGGTGTTTTCGGACACAGAGGGCGTTGATCTCATGCGCGACTGATTATCGGAGATTTATAAGGTAGCTGCCGGCATTCGCAGTCCTTGTTTCTCCTTCCATGTCTTCTTTTATTTCTCTTTATTGTATTTGGATACAGACCCTTGTAGACACTATTTACTAGACTGGTTGTTTAGATGCTTATGACTTAGTGATACCCCGATATTGGGGCTAATTTTCGTACTGTATTTTGGGTTTATCTCCTGTTTACAAAAACTCTGTTATTTAAAAACCTTTGATTTATCTTTCTGTGAAATATTAGAAGTATTTTGAAAATGTTGGCTTGCCTAGTACTATCGATAGGAGCCATCACGACAGGTTAGGATTTGGGTCGTGATAAGTTGGTATCAGAGCCTAGGTTACATAGGTCTCACGAGTCATGAGCAGGTTTAGTAGAGTCTTGCGGATCGGTACAGAGACATCTGTACTTATCTTCGAGAGGCTGCCGAACCCTTAGGAAACTTCACATTCTTGAATTTTTGTTGTGCGAATCTGTTGATTCTGGTAACTAAACTTTTGTTGTTCTATTCTCTCACAGATTGTGAGGACACGTACTACTGGGTAGGGTAGACAGCCACTAATACCACCAGTCAAGGCCGCGAGAGGCTGAGGTGGTGGTAGAGGCCGCGGTAGGGGCAGAGGAGCAACTCGCACAGAAGCTAGGGCAGCACCTGTAGATACACCGGTTTCCCCAATTCAGGAGTATGTTCCAGTTGAAGGTGAGCCTGTGGGACCAGCTCATGCACCACATGTGCCCATTGTGATTCCAGGCCTTAAGGAGGCCTTAGCACAGGTGGTTTCGGCTCAGGCTGCACCTGCTACTTCTCAGGCCGGGGGAGGTACTCATACCCCTGTTGCCCGTACTCTTGATCAGGTGGTGCAGGGACATTAGATACTGGGGGCACTGCTAGCCCAGCCAGTTGCAACTGCTTAGGACCATGTGGTTCCTGTTATGTCTGATGATGAGCAGTGGAGATTGGAGAGGTTTGGGAGACTCCAGCCTCCATCTTTCAGTGGTACAGAAGCGGAGGATGCCCCGAGTTTCTTTAATAAGTGTCAGAGGACTCTCCGTTGTAACGACCCGGTCGGTTGTTTTGAGTATTATAACCCCATTCCCCTATTTACTGCTCAATGTATGCTCTATAGTTGTTTTATGACTTACCGGGTTGGTTGATTCGGGTCCGGAAGAAATTCGGAGTGAAATGAGACACTTAGTCTCATAATTAAAAATTTAAGTTAGAAATGTTGACCGGATATGTACCTATGTGAACGACCTCAGATTTGAATTTTGATGATTCCAATAGCTTCGTATGGTGATTTTGGAATTAGGAGCGTGTCCGGAAAATTATTTGGAGGTCCGTGGTGGAATTAGGCTTTAAGTGCCGAAAGTTTAATTTTTGGGAAGTTTGACCGGAGTGATTGACTTTTTGATATCTGGGTCAGAATCCGATTCTGAAAATTGAAATTCCTACGTTATGTCATTTATGACTTGTGTGCAAAATTTGAGTTCAATCAGACGTGATTTGATAGGTTCCAGAGTCATTTGTAAAAACTAGAAATTTCAAAATTCATTAGGCTTGAATTGGAGTGTAATTCATGGTTTTAGCATTGTTTGAGGTGATTTTAGGGTTCGACTAAGTTCGTATGATGTTTTAGGACTTATTGGTATATTTGGTTGAGGTTCCGAGGGGCTCGGGTGAGTTTTGGATAGTTAACGGATCAAAAATTTGGACTTGAACAACTGCTGGAATTTTCTGATATCTGATGTTGTTTTCCTTCTACGCAATCGCATGAATGTGTCTGCGATCGTGTAGTCTTAGTTGGTCAGTGGGGGGTTTGTTCTACGCGATCGCGTGGGGATATCTGTGATCGCGTAAGGTTAATTTGAGGCAATGATATTTTGTGCTTCGAGATCCCGTGAAGCGGGACGCGACCGCGTAGCTATGTGAGTTTGTTATTCGCGAACGCGTGAAGAAGGTCGCGTTCGCATAGAGGAAATGGAGAAAAAATAGAAATCACGCATTAGTGCTTCGCGATCGCATGGTTAGGTCCACGATAGCGTAGGTCAGTGATGTTGTGCAACGCTATCACGTGGGAAAGTCTACGATCGCGTAGAGTTAAATCTGGGTGATGGAAAATTGTTCTTCGCGATCACGTGTGAATGTTTGCGATCGCGTAGAGCAAATGACTGGGCAGAGAGTTTAAGTTCTGAAAATGGGACTTCATCCCATTTTCCATTTTTGATAGATTGGAGCTCGGGAATAGGCGATGTTCGGGAGTTTTTCAAGGAGAACAACGGGGTGAGTGTTCTTAACTCAATATTGGTTAAACTACCCGAATCCATGGTTGTTTTTATCATTTAATTGGTGAATTAAGTTAGAAAAGTTTTAAAACCCTCTTGGTTTAAATTGAAAATTTGATGGTCGAGTTGGGGTCGGATTTTGGTAAAGTTGGTATGGTTAGACTCGTGGTTGAATGGGCTTTAAGATTTTGTAACTTTTGTCACGTTTCGAGATGTGGGTCCCACGAGCATTGTTTGAGCTAAATGTCTGGTTTGTGTTATGGAAAATTAGTATTTTCTTATGGAATTAATTCTAATAAATTTTATTACTAAAATGAATTATTTGTGACTAGATTTGAGGCATTCAAAGGCCGATTTGCGAGGCAAAGGCATTGCAGAGTAAATAATTTCACGTTTTGAGGTAAGTAATAGTTTTACATCTTGTCCCGAGGGAATGAAACCCCGGAATTTTGTGTCATGTGATTATTTTGGAGGTGACGCACATGCTAGGTGACAGACGTGTGGGCATGCACCGTGGGGATTGTGACTTGGTCCGTCCCGTGGAAACTGTATAGTTGAATAATTTATTGTTAGCTGTGTGCTCTCCATGTGTTGAAGAAACTTGACCGTAAATCATGTTAGAAATCATGCTTAGGCTATGTTATAGTACTGTTGGGACCCGTAGAGGTCACGTACTTGTTGAATTATTTGCTAATTGCTGTCTTGTACTCAGTCATAATTTTTCTTACGTATTATACGTCAGTCTTACTGCATATTTGTTGATACAATATGTTATATTTGTTTGGGCTGATCTTTGTGATTTCTGCGAGCCCGAGAGACTAGAGAGGTTGAGGACTAAGTAAGGCCAAGGGCCTGTTGGTGAGATAAGGATATTATGGCACGTGAGTTGTCCGTGCAGAATATTATAGCACGTGAGTTGTCCGTGCAGATTATGGCGCTTGGGCTATAGGAGCCCCTCCAGAGTCTGTACTCCCCAGTGAGCGCGGGTACCCATTGAGTGTGAGTGCTGAGGCTAAGAGCCGAGTGGTTGAGTTGTTGTGATGAGTGGAGTGACTGTTTCCCTAAGAGGCTGTACTTGCTTTTCATTTGCTGTTGCACTTAGTCGCTATTTATTATTGTTGTGAAATTCTCGGAAAGATTTTATATCTAGATTACATGAACTTGAACTGTATAAATTGATTTGACTTAAACTGCTGGATTTGAAAGCATGTCTATTCTCTGTTGGAATTACTGGAAATGAACTATAACTGTGTAGCTCGTCACTATCTTCAGTTCCTTATTTATTATTGTTACTTGCTGAGTTAGTTGTACTCATACTACACCCTGCACTTCGTGTGCATATCCAGGTACTTCCGGACATAGCGGGTGTTGATTTTCTTGCACAATTGATTTTCCAGAGATTCAAAGGTAGCTGCCGTGTTTTGCAGACCTTGTCTCTCTTTCCCTATCTCCTTGTTTACTGTATTTGGTCTTAGACTATTATAGACCGTTTCTTTTTTACTTGTATCCATATTAGATGCTCATGTACTCAGTGACACCAGGTTTTTGGGAGTTTTCGTATCAGTATTTGTGGGATTTTATATTGTATTTAAATATTACATTTTCAAATGTAAGAGAAATTGTGGTTTATTAAGATTATCGGCTTGCCTAGTATTGAGATAGGCGCCATCACGACATGTTAGGATTTTGGGTCGTGACAACCGTACAACAGGTATTCTGGAGACTAGTAGGGTCTCATTCACTACTTTTTAGTTTTCTGGGGCTGCCTTCAGTTGGTGGGAGGCTTATGAGAGGCGTAGGCCAGCCGGCGCAGCACCCCTTACATGGGAGGAATTCTCCGTTCTCTTCCTGGAGAAGTTCGTGCCTCAGTTCTGCAGAGAGGAGCTGTGCAGGTAGTTCGAGTAGCTTCGTCAGGGGGATATGTCTGTGACGCAGTACGAGATGAGGTTTTCTAAGTTGGCCCGTCATGCAGTCTGGTTGGTTCCCACCGATAGGGTGAGGATCAGGAGGTTCATTGATGTCCTTACATTTCAGCTGCAATTGCTTATGACTAGAGAGAGGGTATCGGGTGCTACTTTTGATGAGGTTGTCGACATTTCTCGTTAGACATAGATGGTCCGTAGCCAGGAGTGGATTGAGAGGGAGGCCAAGAGGCCTCATGGACAGGGTGGATTCAGTGGTGCTCCTTTTGGGGGTCAATTCCACCACGGTAGGGGCCGTCCTTTTAGACATACTTAGACGGCTCGCCCACTTCACCGTGGTGCATCATTTGGCCATGGTTCACATAGTTATTAGCAGGGCCAGTCTTCATTCAGTGTACTAACAACGCAGAGTTCTATCCATGCCTCGTCCGCTCAGGTTTCTACGGGTAGTTCCTCGGGGTATCAGGAGTAGCAGTTCCGTTAAAGGAGGGGTTGTTTCGAGTGTGGAGATTTTGCTCAAATTAAGAGAGATTGCCCTAGGTTGTTGAGTGGGACTCCAATTAGCTAGGGGTCGCCCCAAAGGGGGAGACCGATCAGGGTGCGGCCAGGCCCGTTTCTATGTTGTCCCTGCCAGACCATATGCCATTGCGTCGGATGTTGTGATCACAGATATTGTCTCAGTTTGCCATAGAGATGCCTATGTATTATTTGACCTTGGTTCCACTTATTCATATGTGTCCTCGTATTTTGCTCGTTATTTGGATATGTCCCGTGAGTCTCTAATTTCACCTGTTCATGTGTCTATGCCGGTGGGCGATACTATTATTGTGGACCGTGAATATCGGTCATTTGTGGTGACTATTGGGAGTGTGGAGACTTAAGTGGATCTCCTGTTGCTTAGTATGGTCGATTTTGACGTGATTTTGGGTATGGACTGGTTGTCCCCATGTCATACGATTCTAGATTATCACGCTAAGACCGTGACATTGGCGATGCCGAGGTTGCCGAGGGTTGAGTGGAGCGGATCTATAGACTATGGTCCCAGTAGAGTTATTGTATACTTGAAGGCTCAGTGGGTGGTTGAGAAAGGTTGTCTATCTTATCTGGTCTTTGTGAGGGATGTTAGTGTAGAGATCTCTACTATTGATTCTGTTCCGGTGGTGCGAGATTTTTCGGATGTGTTTCCTGCAGACCTGTCGGGCATGCCGCCTAATAGGGATATTGACTTCAGTATTGATTTGGTGCCGGGCACTCAGCCCATTTATATTCCACCATATCGTATGGAACTAGCTGAGTTGAAGGAATTGAAGGAGTAGCTTCAGGAACTCCTTGATAAGGGGTTTATTCGGCCTAGCATGTCATCTTGGGGTGTACTAGTGCTATTTGTGAAGAAGAAGGATGGTACTATGAGAATGTGCATTGATTACAGGCAGTTGCACATGGTCACAATCGAGAACAAGTATCTTTCTTCGCGTATTGATGATCTATTTGACCAGCTTCAGGGTGTGAGGGTGTTCTCCAAGATTGATTTGCAGTCAAGATATCACTTGTTGAAGATTCGGGACTCAAAAATTCTTAAGACAGCTTTCACGACCCTATATGGCCATTATGAGTTCCCTGTGATGTCTTTTGGGTTGACCAATGCCCCAGTAGCATTCATACATCTGATGAACAATGTATTTCAGCCTTATCTTGACTCGTTTGTTATTGTGTTCATTGATGATATCCTGGTGTACTCTTGTAGTCAGGAGGAGCATGCCCAGCATTTGAGGGTTGTGTTGCAGCGGTTGAGAGGGGAGAAGCGTTTTGCCATGTTCTCCAAGTGTGAGTTTTGGCTCAGCTCAGTGGTATTCTTGGGGCAGGTGGTGTCCAGTGAGGGTATTTAGGTGGATCCAAAAAAGATAGAGGCGGTTTAGAGTTTTCCTAGACTGTCCTTAGCTACAGAGATTCGGAGCTTTCTGTAAGATTTGGAGGCATTATCTCTACGGTGTGTCTTGTGAGGTGTGTATGGATCATTGGAGCCTCCAACACTTGTTCAAACAGAAGGATCTCAATCTAAGGCAGCGGGGATGGTTGGAGCTGCTAAAAGACTATGACATCACTATTCTGTATCATCCAGGGAAGGCCAACGTGGTGGTCGATGCCTTGAGTATGAAGGCGATGAGTATGGGTAGTCTTGCTTTTATTCCAGTTGGTGAGAGAACTCTTGCGGTTGATGTTCAGGATTTGGCCAACCGGTTCGTGAGATTGGATATTTTAGAGCCTAGTCGGGTTCTCGCTTGTGTGGTTTCTTGGTCTTCCTTATTTGATCGCATCAGAGAGTGCCAATATGATGATCCTCATTTGCTTATCCTCAAGAACAGGATTCAGCATGGTGATGCTAGAGATGCGACTATTGGGGATGATGGGGTATTGAGGATGCAGGGTCGGATTTGTGTGCCCAATGTGGATGGGCTACGTGAGTTGATTCTTGAGCAGGCTCACAGTTCGCGGTATTCCATTCATCCGGGTGCCACGAAAATGTACCAGGACTTGAGGCAGCACTATTGATGGAGGAGGATGAAGAAGGACATAGTGGGGTTTGTAGCTCGGTGCCTTAACTGCCAGCAAGTAAAATATGAGCATCAGACACTAGGTGGCTTGCTTCAGAGGATAGAGATTCCAGAGTGGAAGTGGGAGCGGATCACCATGGATTTTGTAGTTGGGCTCCTACGAACTTCGATGAAGTTCGATGTTATTTGGTTGACTGTGGATCGGCTGACCAAGTCCGCGCACTTCATTATAGTGGGCACCACTTATTCTTCAGAGCGGCTGGCTAAGATTTACATTCGATAGATTGTCTGCCTTCACGATGTGCCCGTTTCCATCATTTCAGATAGAGGTATACAATTTACATTGCAGTTTTGGAGAGCCGTGCAGCGAGAGTTGGGCACTCAGACGGACGAGCAGTCCGAGTGCACTATTCATATATTGGAGGATATTCTAGGTGCACGTGTCATTGATTTTGGAGGTTTATGGGACTAGTTTCTGCCATCTCACGGAGTTTGCTTACAACAACAATTATCAGTCGAGCATCCAGATGGCCTCTTATGAGGCTTTGTATGGGAGGCGGTATAGATCTCTAGTGGGTTGGTTTGAGCCCGGTGAGGCTAAACTCCTGGATACAGACTTAGTTCAGGATGCATTGGACAAGGTTAAATTGATTCAGGAGCAGCTTCGCATGGCGCAGTCTAGATAGAAGAGCTATGCCGACAGGAAGGTCAGTGATGTGTCTTACATGGTTTGGGAGAAGGTTCTCTTAAAGGTTTCACCCATGAAGGGTGTTATGCAATCAGGGAAGAAGGGCAAGTTTAGCCCTCGGTTCATTGGGCAGTTTGAGGTACTTTAGAGGATTGGGGAGGTGCCTTACAAGCTTGCCTTGCCACCTAGCTTGTCGAGTGTGCATCCAATATTTCATGTTTCCATGCTCCGAAAGTATGTTGGCGACCCGTCTCATGCATTGGATTTTAGCACGATTCAGTTGGATGGTGATTTGACTTATGATATGGAGCCAATGGCTATTCTATGTCGACAGGTTCGGAAGTTGAGGTGAAAGGATATAGCTTCAGTAAAGGTATAATGGAGAGGTTAACCCGTTGAGTAGGCTACTTGGGAGACCGAGCGGGAGATGCGGTGAAGATATCCATGCCTATTTGAGACTCCAGTTATGTTTCTAGACCCGTTCGGTGATGAATGTTTGTTTAAGAGGGGGAGGATGTAACGACCCGGCCTGTCATTTCGATAGTTGTAGCCCAGTTCCCCTATTTTTTCTGCTCCTTTTGTATTTTGTAGCTGTTATATGACTTACCAGGTTAGTTGGTTCAGGTCCGGAGAGATTTCAGAGTGCATTGAGACACTTAGTCTCTTAATTGAAAGCTTAAGTTGGAAAAGTTGACCGGATGTCGACATATGTGTAAACGACCTCAAAATTTAAGTTTTATGGCTCTGTTTGCTCCGTCAGGTGATTTTGGACTCAGGGGCGTGTCCGAAATGTGATTTGAAGGTCCGTAGTAGAATTAGGATTGAATTGGCGAAAGTTTGAATTTTGGCAAATTTGACCGAGAGTGGAATCTTTTGATATCGGGGTCGGATTGGATTTTCAGAAAATGGAGTAGGTTCATGGTGCCATTTATGACTTGTGTGCAAAGTTTGAGGTCAATCGGATGTGATTTGATAGGTTTCGGCATCGTTTGTAGAATTTGGAAATTTCTAAGTTCATTAGGCTTGAATCCATGCATAATTCGTGTTTTGAGGTTGTTTGAGGTGATTTGAGGATTCGACTAAGTTCGTATTGGGTTATAAGACTTGTTGGTATGTTTGGTTGAAGTTTCGGAGGCCTCGGGTTGATTTCGGGTGGTTAACGGGCAAAGTTTCGAAGTTGGAAGACTGCTGAGGTTTGGACTCAGCTTGTGTAATCGCACCTGCGGGAGTTTAATCGTAGGTGCGAGCCCGCAAAAGTGAAGAGGGAAGTCTCAAAAGAGGGCAAGGCCAGGAAGGGTAGGGGGCGCAGGTGCGTAGGAGAATGCGCATCTACGAGCCCACAGATACGTGAATGGCTCCGCAGATGCGAAGTTTGAAGGCTTGGGCATTTCTACAGAAGCCGACGAAGGGCCGTAGAAGAGCCTCCGCAGGTGCGAGACCTGGAGCGCAGGTGCGAGCCTAGTGGCTTAAGTGGTTTCCACAGAAGTGGAGGTATAACCGTAGAAGCAGTTTCGCAGGTGAGGATGAGAGGTTGCAGGTGCGAAAGGCCTTGGCAGAACATAAATATGGGACTTCGAGATTTTTCACCATTTTCACCACTTTGAGCTCGGATATTGGAGGATATTTAAAGGGATTTTGAAGTGGTTACTAAGGTAAGCTCCTTGTGTCCATTTATATTCAATAATGATGTTTCTCCACTGATTTTACACCTAGTTGGTGAGTTTTTGAGGTGAAATTTAGGGGTTTAGGACTAGAGAATTGGAGAGTGAATTTTGGGGATTTGGATGACCAAATAGTGTCGGATTTTGCTAAATTTGGTATGGTTAGACTCGTGAGTGAATGGGCTTACAGATTTTGTGACTTTTGTCGGATTTTGAGACGTGGGTCCGGGGGCCAATTTGAGCCAATTTCAGAATTTTGCTTATAATTTCATATTTTTCTTATGGAATTGATTCTTTTAGCCTATATTAATTGTATTGTACTACTTGTGTCTAGTTGCATGGAGTTTGGAGACCGATTCGAGAGGCAAAGGAACTTTGGAGCAGAGTTTTGCGCAGTTTGAGGTAAGTAACAGTTTTAAATCTTGTCCTGAGGGTATGAAACCCCAGATTGTGTAATTATATGATTGTTTGGAGGTGATTCACATGCTAGGTGACGGGCGTGTGGGCATGCACCAAGGGAATTGGGACTTGGTCCATTCTATGAAATTGAAAAGTTGAATAAGCTTGTTGTTTGCTATGCCTTCCTGTGTTATAGAAATTTGATAGCAAATCTTGTTAGAAATCATGCTTAGGCTATGTGTTGGTGCTGTAGAGACCCACAGTGGTTGTGATTCCTGTTGAATCTCCCTGCTTATTGTTACTTGTACTCATCGTAGTATTACTTGCATATTATACCTTAGTCTCAGTTATTCCCTGTTGATACATTATATCATTCTGTTTTGGGCTGATTCCCTTTTATTACTCAGGGTCGTGAGACTAGAAAGGTTGATGATTGAGTGAGACCGAGGCCCTGTTTGTGAGGTATTGATACCATAGCACGTGAGTTGTCTGTGCGAATCATGATATTTATATTATAGCACGTGTGTTTTCTGTGCGGATTCTGATATGATACTGTAGCACGTGAGTTGTCCGTGCAGATTATAGCGCTGGGGATGTAGGAGCCCCTCCAGAGTCTATACACCCCAGTGAGTGCATGTACCTATTGAGTGGGAGTGTTGAGGGCTGAGAGCCGAGTGTTTGAGCTATTGAGAATGATTACGTGACTGGTGCCCTGAGAGGCTGTAGTTGTTTCAATTGTTACTACACTTATCTGATATATGTTACTATTTTTGAAATTTCAGGAAGATATTGTATTCGGTTTTTACCTGAACTTGGTAATGTGTAACTGATTTGACTTGAATTTCCATAATTGAAACATGTCTATTTGCATTGCTGAGATTAATAAAATGAACGGTAACTGTATAACTCGTCACTATCTTTCAATTCTTTATTTATTATTGTTACTTACTGAGTTTGTTATACGCACACTAAACCCTTCACTTCGTGTGCAGATCCAGGTTTTTCCGGACATGGAGGGCGTTGATCTTGTGCGCGGCTGATTATCGGAGATTTACGAGGTATCTGCCAGCGTTCGCAGTCCTTGGTTCTCCTTCCATGTCTTCTTTTCTTTCTCTTTATTGTATTTGGATATAGACCCTTGTACACACTATTTCCTAGACTGGTAGTTTAGATGCTCATGGCTTAGTGACACCCCGATGTTGGGGCTAATTTTCGCATTGTATTTTGGGTTTATCTCCTGTTTACAACAACTCTGTTATTTAAAACCTTTGATTTATCTTTCTGTGAAATATTGGAAGTATTTTGAAAATGTTGGCTTGCCTAGTACCATCGATATGCACCATCACAACAGGTTAGGATTTGGGCCATGATAGTTTCTTTCATATTCAATCTTATGCGACATGAAGCGCTTGTTATCAATTGGGAATCGAGGAATTTTAATGGCACTACAAATGTAGTGCGTGATATTTCTCCCTGCACATTCGATAGTGCTAATGTCGTCGCCTTGCGGAAGGATGTTCTTTTGTTCCAGCTCAGTATCAGTATTTTCTATGGTTTGGAGACTGTGCACGGGTTACTATCTATGAGTTGCTATAGCACAGCATTGATGTAATGGTAGGATAATTATCTATGTGTCGGGGCAGTGAATGATTCGAAGGAGGTTTTTCTCAATGCATGACTCAGAGATTCAGTATTTTATTTCCAGCGGAGGAAAGGCAATCAGACTAAGAATGGTTAGGTTTGGGTTGATGGAGTAACGAGATTTGGTATTTGGAGCGTGGTTGAATCTTCATACGTGATGTGGTGTCGTCGTCCTTGATTGAATGTGTTAACCTCACCGGTGTTATGGCCTTCTTCAAAATCGCCTTTGGGGCAGAGTATTGTGAATAGTGCCAGGGAAACGGCTATTAGAGGTCGCAGTGTGCTGTGGTTCAGAATCGAATTGGTGATCCTAATGTTTATGGATCAAGGAAGATGATCTTCGAGGAGGTTTAAAGTTGGCGGTGATCTGTTGGTTCAGGTGCTACAGAGATGAATTTTTATTTAAGGCAACAACTGGGTAGCGAAGGATGAGGAATGACATATGGGAGGTGTCTTGCGGTGGTTAAACTTCTAGAAGGCCAAGTGTAAGAAAATAAAAGTTGAGTAGTTGCTTAAAGGAGAGGGTCTAATTAAAGTGGGAGAGTGGCCGGGTATCATATGGGTTCTGTGGTAGTATAGCTAGACGCATTGAGGAAAGTTTAGAGTGATTTGGAACTCATGGTGGACAGTGACTAAGTCTACAAAATTAATTTTGAATATTAGCTGCTATACGGAGAAAGGTTGGATACGACGGAAATGAGTTGCTTGATATGAAGAAGGATACAACATGACTTTGGATTGGAATATATTGTCGCACCTTTAGTTGATGTCTATGAGGAGTGAACGAACTTGTACAACTGGTGAATGAGCACGGGCTCAGGATGGTTTATTGGTTTCGTGGTAACTGTACTCGGTGCAGCATTGTTGGAAGATGTCGGCATGGAATTTCCACAGATGGGTTATTTTAGGTGAGCAGGTTAACGGTTGTGTGGTGTTGACGAAGCTTCTATGAAGAATTCTACTGGCTACCCGGTAAGAGGTAGAAGATATGAATATGGCTAGGGATGCAAAGCGTTCATGAAATGGTTAATAGGAAGATTTCGAGGAATTTGGCGAGTCAATTGAGCGAGGTCATGTCAGTGAGGAATAAGGAATCTTGGTAGGTTCTAGGGTTATGTAATGGTAGCTTCAAGCTAAGTGGGAGAGCCCCACCGCCTATGATTGGATTGCATGGTTGTCTACTTGTGAGGTTTCTAGTTATCGGCATATTGGTGGGTTATTATGACTTAGGAAAGAGAATTTGAGCAAAGGATTTGAGGAATGTTTGATATAATTGGCCTTGTCGATTCATGTTCAGGCTTTAGGAAGACTTAGGATTTATGCTTCGTGTAGATGTGACGTACAAGAAAGGTGATTCAACTGGGTGCTTCTTTAGGAGGGCGTTCTTGTGCTAGTAGAGCCTTAGAGTTTGAACATATTTGGGAACAAGTCAAAGTGGGTGACTCTCAACAACGGTCAAAGTGGATTCTAAAAAATAATTTAAAGCGCGGTTCCTAAGTATTTCGAGTCCGTAGTATGGTTAAGTATCATGCATTGTAGCGGATTACGAAAAGGGGCTTAGAGAGTGTTCTATGTTATCATCGGTCTGCGGTGTAGCACTGGAGGAATGAGAGAAAATAACTTTGGATTCATAAAGGAAATATCATAATGGGTGTACCAGTTGAAGATGCGAATGTGCGCACACGGAGGGTATGATATGGTTTGTGGGTTTTGAGACAATGTGGTCTCGTTAAATAGGGTCCTTCTGGATAAGTGCGAATTGGGTTCGTCATGTTTTGAATGGAGCTATTATTATTCCTATGGAAAGTTCTGAGTAAATTAGAATAAGTCAGAACGGTTAGTAATGGTTGAATCAGCATGATGTGGCAATGATCAGTTCCTTCAACGTGTTAAGTTTTACAGGTGGTTGTGGCGGTACGTGCGAGGCTTGATGGCCACTGTAATTTATTTTTTACTTGGAGGCATTTGAGTTATTATGGCATGTTATGTGTAGATGGATCCTGGAAGGGTCATGGTGGTTTAGACCACTACCTGGGGTGGTATTATATGCAGTTATGAGAATTCGGTCGAGTGTTGCAATGGTTCTCCTGAAATGAGTTAAGTGAAAGGTTGCTATATGATGTAGTGTTTATTCTATTAGTGGATCAGGGGTTATTATGGAATTCTTGTACTCTCACGTATTTTCATGTTAGATGCAGTGAGCGGCATGGAAATTGGAAGCTGAGGATCAAGGTTGCAGTTCGGTGTTGACAAGAATGTCACGAGCTCGGACGAGAAGGAAAGAATTCAGATGGTTAGAATTAGCTGGTACTGTCTTTAGCGTCACCTGAGATCGGTGTCCTGTGTAAGAGGCTTTGTGTACTGATTTGCGGATTCTTGATTTGCTTTATAGCATTAATGTGGCCGACTGTATGGAGGTACAGACTTGTTACCTGGTGCGGAAGGTCGTGGGAGCGTATCCCACGGGAAGATTGTATAAGTGTGACATGAAGTCACTTGATTGATTAAAGATTGAAATCAAGTATGGAGATTTTTGTACTATCACTAATGTGAGGGTTTAGGCTTGAAAATGCGCTCTATTCAGTTTGTTGTGAATTGTGGAAGTTTGTTCCGAATTCGACGGTTGTTCTTGTGTGTCATGGGAAGAGGGTCATTGTGGATCCTTGAGAGGTTATTTGCCCAAGCATGGTATGATCAGAATCGGTTTGAGGTCCGTTGATGGGTCCAAATGTGGATGTGTACTCTACACCAGCCTAGGTGTGTTCATTCAGCATACCATTCCTTATAGAAGAGTTTTCGGGCATGGGATGTTAATTTCGTCTCCACCTATTTCATCTAATACTCTATTGTGCCATGTGGGTTGTGAGACGGCTTAATTATTTGTACAATGTGTTGAGGTCCCGCGTAGCGGTGGTGTTATGTTAGTAGGATGGCTCTCGAGATGCAGATCATATATCGCACTTTAGTTGTGCTTGAGTTTTATAGCGTATGATGCTACCCATCTCCCCATGATTTCTATTATCCACTTGGCGTGCTTATGGTTGATATTCGAGCATTTCGTGAGTATAAGCGTTACAGCTCGATGTGTATTTTCTTTAGATTATTATGTGTAAATCAGGTGGCACGCCTCCACGGGTATGTTATTGGATCGGGTGGCACGCCGCAACGGGTATCAGGGTTGGATCGGGTTGCACGTCGCTATGGTATCATGTCTGGATCGGGTTGCACGCCGCAATAGTGTGACGTTGAGTACAGTTTCCCATATCTATTCGTGTGTTTAGTGTCTCATTTTTTAGGAAAGTTCATAAAATCTTTTCGGTTATTAAATTAGTTACGTGGGTTGAGTAGTTCATTCCAAAGTTCATTTTCCTTATTTATCACATTCAAGTTTGTAGCTTATTAGCACAATGTGTTATCATATGAGGCTTTTGCAGTATCTGAGGTGGCTTATTGCCTGAGCAGCTTATACTGGGTGAAATGAGATTATTAGACCTGGGATCAGTGCAATTAGATTTATATAAGGGATATTAAAGACTAAATATTGTTACTCAGTCCAAAATGAGGTAATGGTTCTTGTCGGGAGGAGTGACTCCATAAATTGTGATTCGGGAGATGGTTATGAGTTCTACACAACGTCTCTATCGTGGTTGTATTGCGAGAGTTAAAGCAAGGATTAATTGGTTATAAGGTACACTACGTACTTCGGGTCAGTGTAAATTTTAGTTGTTGTGCGTTGGAAAGATTACCTTGAGCAAATGAGTTACGCGGTGCATGGTAAGAATTCAGTAAGGGTATACAATCATGTTTGGTGCAGTGTGTAGTGATTGATACGATGTTCGTATGTTGGAAACAGGCCTGGTAGAGAATTCCGGATGTTGGAATTTGACTCTAAGGCTTACTTGACTAAATAAAGGGGAAGATCTTCAAATTGGCTCGAGCTAATGTGCTCTACTAACTTGTGGTAGCACGGGTAGGTGCACAAGGTGTTAAACGGTGATTTCAGACTACTCTAGAACAATTCTTAGCACGTTCAAGGATGAATGTATGTTTAAGTAGGAGAGAATGTAACGACCCGACCGGTCGTTTCGAGCTCTAGCGCGTTGTTCGGTAGTTTGAGGCCATGAGTAGCTTCACTGTAGGTATTATGACTTGTACGTGTGGTCGGAATTGTAATTCGGGAAGTTCGGAGTTGGTTTGGAGACAAAATTCTGATTTCAGAAGCTTTAAATTGGAGGAGTTGACTAAGGGTTGATTTTTGAGTAAAGGACATCGGAATCGGGATTTGAAGGTTCCAATAGGTTCGTATGATGATTTTTGAGTAAAGGACTTCGTATGATGAATTTGAAGCTTTAAAATTCTGATTTTGGAAGGTTGACATTTGGAAGAATTTCATAAATTTGGGTTGAAGTGCATTTCAATGTTATCGATGTCCGTTTGGGATTCCGAGTCTGGGCATAGCTCCGTATGATGATTCGGACCTTAGGAGCGAGTCCGGAAGTGGATTTGGAGGTTCATAGGTCATTTTGGGGTCATCTAGCGAAAGTTGGAAATTTGGATGATTTTGAGAAATTTGACAGGGAGTGGACTTTTTGATATCGGGGTCGGATTCCAATTCTACAAGCTGGAGTAGGTCCATAATGTCAATCATGACTTGTGTGCAAACTTTGAGGTCAATTGGACATGATTTGATAGGTTTTAGCATCGAATGTAGAAGTTTGAAGTTCTAAAGTTCATTAAGCTTGAATTGGGATGCGATTCATGGTTGTGGCATTGTTTGATGTGATTTGAGGCCTCGAGCAAGTTCGTATCATGTTTTGAGACGTGTTGGTATATTTGGGTGAGGTCCCGGGGGCCTCGGGTGGATTCCTGATGGTTAACAGATCAACTTTTGGACTAAAGGAATGATGAGGCAGCTGGTATCTAGTGTAACTGCACCTGCGAGGTTTTGGCCGCAGGTGCGGAGCCGGCTCGAGAAGGCTTGGACTGCAGATGCTGTCAAGTTCCATAGAAGCGGGACTGAACCTGCACACGAAGAGCCGCAGAAGTGTGGGCGTAGATGCGCATGAGGGACGCAGAAGCGGCCAGCGACCTTGGCTTGGTTTCTCGCAGGTGCAAGACTTGGAGCCGCAAAAGCGGCTGTCGTAGAAGAGACCTTCTCACCGCATAAGCGAAATTCGTGCTGGGCAGTGAGGTTTCTTTAAAGCAGGGATTCGACCCATTTTCTTCCATTTTCTCTTGGTTGGGCAATATTTGGAGAGCTTCAAGTGGGGGGTTTCATCATCTATGTCAAGGTAAGTTATTCCCACCTATTGTAAGTTAAATACATGGTTTTTATATGGATTCAGGCATGAAAATTTGTAGAAATTTGGGGTTTTGAAGANGGGTTTTGAAGGAAAATCTAGAAATTGGTATTTTTTGAATTTGACCCCGAAATTGGACATGGAATTGGGAATAGATCATATAATTGAGTTCGTAGTGTTATGGATAGTGATTATCTTCAGAAATTTTCGGAATTCGGGCACGTGGGCCCGAGGGTGATTTTATTGACTTTTCGAGCGGAGTTAGAAATTGTTGTAAATTGAATTATAATGAGTATTAGAGTATATATTTATGGATTTGCACATTTATTGACTAGTTGTGGAGCGATGGACATCGGTTTGAGTTGTTGGAAAGGATTTGGAGCCGGTTATGAAATTTCAGAGCGAGGTAAATCTTTTTTCTAACCTTTTAAGAGGGAATTAGCCCCATAGGTGAATTGAATTAAAAATGTGCTTCTATTTGTGGGGGCTACGTACGCGCGAGGTGACTAGAGTTCGTACGTAGCTACTAATAAAGCTATTGTCTAGATAGTCTAGGACACATATCATGCTATACCTACAAATGTTTGTACCCTACTTGTTAATTTAAATGCTTAAATCATATTGAAACTTGGTAAGGGAATTGTAAAAGGTTAACCTTTTTTTTCTTGACCGTTAATGAGAATTTGGTGTTCCCTTGAATAATTGCCCCTTTATAAATCCTGAATTGGTTGTTGTAAATGTATTTTCTCTTTTGTGAAGTGGGCCGAACGCCTCGGTAGCAGATAGATGCATCTATAGTTCGTGCTGTTCGACCCTAGGCAGTGCACAGTTTAAATATTTATGTTGGATCGGGCCGTACGACCTTGGCATCACTTGCGCATGATAACTCTTTGGAACTAATAATATCTGACATTGCTCCATTGGCTTGAGATATAAATTGTTGAAAGATGAAAATAAAATTCGTGAATTTCTATTAGTAAGAGGATTGTTTATTATTTTCAGTTATTGAGTTTTCAGCTATATTATATAAATCCATGCTTAATTATAACATCGGTATTTTATTATTAGCCCATAGTAAGTGGCGGAGTTGACCTCTCGTCACTACTTCTTCGAGGTTAGACTGGATACTTACTGGGTACACGTTGATTTACGTACTCATACTACACTTGCTGCACATTCATGTGCAGGTACATATATGTCTAGTGGCCCTGTAAGCGTAGAGGCACAGTTATTGCGGTAATTTAGGTGAGTTGCATCCCATGTTACGATCCCCAGCCAGCAGAGTTTCCTTCAGAGTTATTTATATTTTCATGTCTAATTTGTATTACGGACAGATGATGTATTTTATTTTATTTCCTAGTTGATGCTCATGCACTTGTGACACCGGGTTTTGGGCTGACACCGGGAATGGTAGAAACCTCGGGCAACCCGAAAACACCGCACGATAGAAACCTTGTGCATCACAATAACAATCGCACGACAGAAACCTCGTGCATCACAACAAGTACAACAACAACAATGACAATAATACAAGAGTATGGCAATTAAATCAACTCAGAAAATCTAGAACTCAAAGAAACGGAAGAACTAGTTCACAAGGAATATCCACAATAAAGAATGCTAGTCATAATAAGAACAACTCAACAAGGGAGAGAATAATATGTAACAACGGTCCCACAAAGTACAGTTCAACAACAAGGGAGATATCACCAGTCAATAATTCCAATAAGGATATGTCAACTATGATATAGGAAACCTAAAACTCTTTTAAGGTTGAGCAATCACGAAAGAAATACTACAAATTCAATTAAGGATAGGTAGCAGGAAGATAATCATAACCTCAATTAAGGATGAACAATTACAGAAGAGATAATAATAATTTCAAGTAAAGATAAGCAGTTAGGAAAGGATAGCATGGCAATAGGAGAGGTAAAAATCTTCAGTTAAGTTATATAAGAGTCAAATAGGCAATAAGAATGGATCATGAAGCAATTAATTCCAATTAAAGCAGGTATAGGTGAGACTAGTAATTAATAAATATTAATCAATACAAAACAACTTCATACTCAGTGAATACAAGGACCTAAGAACCCTAAAAGGCTAACTTTCTACAAATAAGCCCGAGCACGTACTCATCACTTCGCGTACACGGACTTCACAAGATACAATTAGCGTAGAAGACTCAAATCCTAAGGGGTAGTTCCCCCACACAAGGTTAGGCAAGATACTTACCTCGAACCAAACTCAATCAATCGGTAACAATGCCTTTTCCACGAATATCCACTCCAAATGGCCCAAATCTAGCCAAAATCACTTACATACCATAAATACAACTATAAGAAACTAATCTAATTGATGAAATCAAAGCTAAAGCAAGAAAATTTAAAATCGCCCTAAAAAGCCACCCCGGGCCCATGTCTCGGAATCGGGTAAAAGTCATAAAATATGAACACCCATTGACTAACGAGCCCAGTTATGTAATTTGTTTTGGAATCCGACCTCAATTTGAGGTCTAAATCCCCATTTTACAAAAATCCCTAATTCTATCAAAAACCCCCAATTTCCACCATGAAAACACAAGATTTTCAGTTGGAATCTTAGGAAATGTAGTGAAAGATTGAAATAAACTAGTTTAGAATCACTTACCAATGATTTGGGGAAGAAAGGTTCTTTGAAAAATTGCCTCTAGGGTTTCTTGTTTTAAAATTTTGAGAGAATGGACCAAAATCCTGTCTAAATCCCATTTGATGATTTGCAGATGTCGCATTTGCGACTTTGCGAACCCCGCAAATGCGAAGAATTAATCGCAAATGCGAAGACCTTTACATCTCTACTTTCATCTCATTTGTGATGAATTGTTCGCAAATGCGAACTCTGACCTTCCGCAAATGCGACCAACTGATCGCAATTGTGATCTTGTACCCCCCGACCCACTTCGCAAATGCGAACTTGAGGTGCTCCAGCTACTCTTCGCAAATTAGATGCATTGCTCACAAATACGAAACCCATAAGGGTTTGCAAATGCAAGATCAGAGGCCTGCACCAGAACTAAAACACACCAGCAATATTTCTAAGTCCAATTTTACTCCGTAGCCTATCCGAAAATCACCCGAGCTCTCGAGGCACTAAATCAATTATGCACACAAGTCTAAAAACATTATACAAACTTTCTCGCGCGATCAAATCACCAAAATAACACCTAGAACTACGAATTTAGCATCAAATCAAAGGAAATTTTCAAGAAAACTCATGAACTTCTAATTTCACAACTGGACGTCCGAATCATGTCAAACCAACTCCGTTTCTCAACAAATTTGACAGACAAGTCATAAATATAGTATTGGACTTATACCGGGCTCCAGAACCAAAATACAAACCCGATATCCAAAAAGTCAAACATTGGTCAAACATTTCAAAGTCATTAAGCCTTTAACTTTCAAATTTCAACAAAGTGCGATAACTCGAGCTAGGGACTTCCGAATTCGATTCCGGGCATACGCCAAAGTTCAAAATCACACTACGGACCTCCAAATCTCAATCTGGAAGAGTTGCGATTTTATTTTGAGCAGCTCCAGCAAGGTGAGATGTTAGTGACCGATTATGAGGCGAGATTCTCTGAGTTGTCTCGCCATGCACTTATGATACTTCCTGCTAAGGCGGAGTGAGTGCGGAGGCTTTTTGCGGGGTTTTACTCAAGTATTCAGGCTACTATGGCCCGGGAGGTTGAGATGGTAACTTTCTATCAGCTAGTAGTGGAGATAGCTTGGAGGATTGAGGGTTACCATCAGAGAGGAAGAGAGAAGATGAAGAGGGACAAGAGGGTCCATTTTTCTTGGGAGTTTAGAGGTGCCCCGATAGGGGGCCGACGCAAGTTTGGGAGTGGTCAGCCTAGGGGTATTCCGGCCAGACCCTATTTCAGTGCCATGCCGGAGAGTTCTTACCGCACACTAGCTATTCAGGGTTCTTCCAGTGGGTATTCAAGCCATAAGGGTTAGACTTCAGGGCAGCAGTACACTGCTCCGAGGTGTTGTTATAAGTGTGGAGATCCTGGTCACATAAAAAGATTTTGTCCCAAACTCCGAGGCAAGGCGGTGCAGCAGAGTTAGCAACCCATGATTTTAGCACTAGTAGCCACACCAGCCGTCCGGCCACCCAGAGGTAGAGGGCAGGTGGGTAGGGGCCATCCTAGAGGTGGAGGCAAGGCAGGTGGAGGCTATCCAAGTGGTGCTCTAGCTAGGTTCTATCTGCGGTAGGGATGCTTCAGTATTATTTGATTCAGGGTCTACCTATTCATATATGTCATCTCCGTTTGCCCGTTTCCTGGATATTCCACGTGAGTCCTTGGGCACTCCTATTTATGTGTCCACTCCTATGGGCGATTCTGTTGTTGTGGATCGGATCTATTGGTCCTGTGTGGTCATATTCTGTGGATACGAGACTAGAGCGGATCTTCTATTGCTTGATATGACCGACTTTGAGGTCATCCTAGGCATGGACTAGTTATCCCCATATCACGTCATGCTTGATTGAATTGCCAAGACTGTTACCTTGGCGATGCCAGAGTTGCCTAGATTGGAGTGGAAGGGTTCGTCAGTCAGTCCATCTAGCCGAGTTATCCCTTTTCTGAAGGCTCGACATATAGTAGAGAAGGGTTGCTTGGCTTATCAAGCTAATGTTTGGGATACTAACACAGAGACTCCGACAATTGATTCGTTGCCAGTAGTTTGGGAGTTCTCTGATGTGTTTCCTTCTGATCTTCCAAGCATGCCACCAGATCGTGATATCAATTTCTGTATTGATCTGGCTCCAGGTACCCAACCTATATCTATCCCACCGTACCGTATGGCTCAGAAAAAGTTGAAGGAGTTGAAGGAGCAACTTGAGGAGTTCCTAGCAAATGGTTTTGTCAGGACTAGTGTATCTCCTTGGGGTGCAGCAATTTTATTTGTGAAGAAGAAAGATGGGACTATGCGGATGTGCATTGATTACCGCTAGTTGAACAAGGTCACCATCAAGAACAAGTACCCATTGCGGAATATTGATGATTTGTTTCACCAGTTGCAAGGTGCTAGGGTGTTCTCTAAGATCAACTTGAGATCAGGGTACCATCAGTTGAAGATTCGGAACTCGGATGTTCCGAAGACTGCTTTCCGTACTAGTTATGGCCATTATGCGTTTCTAGTGATGTCCTTCGGCTCGACTAACGCCCCAGCAACGTTTATGGATTTGATGAACAGGGTGTTCATGCCATATATTGATTTGTTTGTCATTGTATTCATTGATGACATTTTGGTCTACTCGCGTAGCATGGAGGAGCACGGGCAGCATTTGAGAGTAGTGCTTCAAACCTTGCTGGAACAGAAGTTATATGCTAAGTTCTCCAAGTATGAGTTTTTTCTAGATTCTGTAGCATTCTTGGGGCATGTTTTATCAGGCGAGGGTATTAAGGTGGACCCCAAGAAGATTGAGGCAGTCCAGAGTTGGCCTCATCCTACTTCGGTGATTGCGATCAGGAGCTTCTTGGGGTTAGCAGGCTATTATCGCCGGTTCGTGTAGCGTTTCTCATATATTGCAGCACCTTTGACTAGATTGACCCAGAAGGGTGCTCCATTCCGTTGGTCCGATGATTGTGAGGCGAGCTTCCAGAAGCTCAAGACAGCTTTGACTACCGCGCCTATTCTAGTGTTACCTTCCGGCTCAAGGATGTATACTGTGTATTGTGATGCTTCACGTTTTGGATTGGGTTGTGTATTGATGCAGGAGGGGCAAGTTGTTGCATATGCTTCACGTCAGCTGAAGCCCCATGAGAAGAATTATTATGTGCACGATTTGGAGTTAGTCGCGATTGTTCATGCTCTTAAGATCTAGAGGCATTATCTTTATGGAGTGTCCTGTGAGGTTTTCACTGATCATCGCAGCTTAAGGCATTTGTTAAAACAAAGGGATCTCAATTTGAGGCAGCGCAAATGGCTTGAGTTACTGAAGGACTATGACATCAACATTCTTTATCATCCGGGCAAGGCGAATGTAGCCGTGGATGCCTTGAGTAGAAAGGCAGAGAGTATGGGTAAATTGGCCTTCATTTTAGCAGACTTGTGAGGTTAGATATTTCAGAGCCCAGCCGAGTTCTTACATGAGTCATTGCCCGGTCTTCATTATTGGAGTAGATCAAGGCTCGACAGATTGATGATCCACACTTGTTGGTCCTCAGAGAGACGGTACTACAGGGTGGTTCCAAGGAGGTTACTATTGGTGAGGATGGTGTTCTGTGACTCCAGGGTCATCTATGTGTTCCCAATGCCGATGGCTTGAGGGAGAGGATTCTAGAGGAAGCACACAACTCTCAGTATTCCATTCACCCAGGTGCTACGAAGATGTATCGCGACGTGAGGCAGCATTATTGGTGGCATCAGATGAATAAAGACATAGTTGTGTATGTAGCTTGGTGCCTAAATTACCAGCAGCTCAAGTGTGAGCACTAGAGGCTAGGTGGCCTACTCCAGCAGATGACTATACCTGAGTGGAAGTGGGAGCGCATTACTATGGATTTCGTAGTTGGGTTGCCGCGGACCTTGCATAAGTTCGATGTAGATTGGGTCATTATTGATAGATTGACCAAGTCGGCGCACTTCATCCTGGTTGTGACTACGTATACTTCAGAGTGGTTGGCCCAGATTTATATTTATGAGATAGTTTGGTTGCATGGTGTGCCTGTTTCCATCATATTGGACAGAGGCCCTCAGTTCACTTCACATTTCTGGAGAGCAGTACATAGTGAAATGGGGACCCGTGTAGAGCTCAGCATAACCTTTCATCCGAAGATCGACGGGCAATCGGAGCGGACAGTGTAGATCTTGGAGGACATGCTCAGAGCATGTGTTCTTGACTTTGGACATGCTCAGAGCATGTGTTCTTGAAGGTTTCACTGATGAAGGGAATCTTGAGGTTCGGGAAGAAGGGCAAGTTGAGCCCAAGGTTTGTAGGACCATTTGAGGTGTTGAAATGAGTTGGGGAGGTTGCTTACGAGCTTGCTTTGCCTCCTAGTCTATCGGGAGTTCATCCAGTTTGCCATGTATCCATGCTTCGGAAGTATCATGCCGACCTGTCACATGTGTTGGACTTCAGCACAATTCAGTTATATGAGAGCTTGGTTATGAGTAGGAGGCATTTGCCATTATTGATAGGCAGGTTCGCACGTTGAGGTCCGAGAGGATTTTTGCGGTAAAGGTCCAGTGAAGGGGCCAACCAGTCAAGGAGGCAACTTGCAGTCCAAGGAGGACATGCGGAGTAGATATCCACACTTATTCAGCACTCCAGGTATGATTCTAAACCTGTTCGACGACGAATGTTTGTTTACGAGGTGGGGAATGTAATGACCTGACCGATCGTTTTACATTCTAGAACCGCATTCCCCTAATTTGACAGTTTCAATAGGTTCGTATGATGGTTCAGGACTTAGTGGTGCGTCCGGAAGTGGATTTGGAGGTCCGTAGGTCGTTTCGGGGTCATTTGGGGAAATTGGATATTTGGAGTTTTTGAAAAGTTTGACAGAGGGTGGACTTTTGATATTGGGTTCGGATTCCGGTTTCGAAAATTTGAGTAGGTCCGTAATGTCATTTAAGACTTGCACGCAAAATTTAGTGTCATTCCGAGTAGCTTAAGCACGTTTTGGTGCTTTGGGAGTCAATTAAAGAACTTGAAGTTCATATTTTGATTCAATTGGTTTGGGGGTGTGATTCTTAGTTTTTATGATGTTTTGTACGTTCCGAGAGTTGGAGCGAGTTCGTTTCATGATTCCAAACTTGTTGGTATGTTTGGACGGGGCCTCGGATGCCGTTCAGACGATGCGTGGATTGAGTTTTAAACTAAAGAGGGCTGCTGATTGCACTAGTTCTGGTGTAACCGCACCTACGAGCCTTGGGCCGCAGGTGCGAGCCTGCAGATGCATGGTTTGTGCCGCAAAAGCGACTGAGAGAATTTGGCCATGGACCCCAGATGCGTGCGAGTTTGCGTGCCTGCGAAAGTGAATGTGCGATGGCGGAAACTGCAAAAGCGGCTATGTCCGTAGGCGCGCACAGTGGTCGCATGAGCAGTCGTGCAGGAGCGGCTCCAGCTTCCCAGATGCGAATGTTGGATGGCTGGGGGAGGACCGCACTTGCGAGATTTCTTCCGCAGAAGCGGCACCGTAGGTGCGGCAGTGGCCTCGCAGGTGCGAGATTCGCTGGGCAGTGAGGTTGTTTTAAATACGGGACTTAGGCATTTTACCCACTTCTTACACTTCTTGGGGCGATTGTGGAGCTGGTTAAAGAGGGGATTTTCATCAACTAATTGACGTAAGTAATTCCTATCAAATGTGAATTTAATACATAGATTATGGGTAGATTAACATGTAAATATTCGGTAAAATCAAGGGTTTAGATGAAAACCTAGGTTTTGGATAAAAATGGGATTTGACCACGAAATGTATTATTGAATTAGATGAAAATCATATAATTTAGTTCATGAGGTCATGGGTAA
>AWOL01S0103105.1:0-16715 GCA_000715115.1 Nicotiana otophora | reverse complement strand
ACTTAGTATTATGTTTAGATGTTTACCCCGTTGGGAGATTCTATGAGTGATAGTCGTGTCTATTGTTTGTTTCTATCCATTAGTGAAAGTTAAAAGACTATNGATTGTCCTAGACTCCGAACAAGCGTGTCACAGCGGAGTATTCAGGCGAGTAGAGGGCGCCCAAGAGGGGAAGGCCCGGCCCGTTGATATGTTTAATATAGTAGGCTTGAGGTCATTGCTCCAGATGATGTCATACAGGTATGCTTTTGATTTGTTACAAAGGGGCACTATTCGTATTTGATTCGGTTCTGCTTATCGGGGCGAGTTCCCCTACTTGTGGTCCCACCTATAGGTGAGTTTATGACTTAGTATTATGTTTAGATGTTTACCCCGTTGGGAGATTCTATGAGTGATAGTCGTGTCTATTGTTTGTTTCTATCCATTAGTGAAAGTTAAAAGACTATAAGTGAATTCATGTTTTCCATTATGGCAGGTTTGATGTGATTCCTGAGTAAATTGGTTATAATTTGTGATTTGATACTCTACCGGGGTGAGAATTTAACAAGTGTTGAGATTTTATTGGCAGAATTAAGTTAGTGGAGGATTTCCATTGGTATGATGTATATTCGACTTGTGATTCAGAGTTGAGGGCGAGACCCTCGCGACTCCATATGATTTGATATGTTTAAGCCGGGCTGTGTGCCGTGGTGGAGGGTGATACCATGATGAGATCCTTATAATTTGTTCATGTACTTTGATTTTTTCTTTTGAATTTATTTATAGTAGGGTATTGTTAGAAAGTTGTGCCTGCCGGGCTTGTTTTTTATTTCTCTTACGTGTTTCTCTTTACATATTTAGTCATTGTCGTTATGTGCTTCTTAAGTTTTGGCTTGCGGGTGTGTGCCCGATGGTGTTAGTTGTGACTTGCTGATTCGGGAGTATAGTTGTGAGGTCTTTGTGTTTCTTGCATCATTATCAGCATTATGGAGGTTTGAAATGGGTTGCTAACAGATATAGGTCTAATTGCCGGTGCTGGTTTTGATTTCGGACAGCTATTGTGATCAGAAATGTTATTATGGGCTATATGCGGTGTGTCTTGTTGTGTGGTCGTACCTTGTGGGTGTAGGCATGAGTTGTTATGGATTTAGAATCAGATCTTTTGAAGATAAATGGAAGGTGAGAATTTTTGACTCTAAAGCTTATCGGTGTTGGTAGAAAGGATAAATTATAGTTGGGATGGTGCCGTTAGGCTTATGTGGATTGGGGTGACATGGAGTCACCGCGGGTATGTGTTGGATATGTACCTTCTGTGATTTGAAGACTTTGAGGCGATTCTTAGCACGTTCGAGGACGAACGTTTGTTTAAGAGGGGAAGGATGTAATGACCCGGCCGGTCGTTTTGAGAACTTAAGTCTCGTTTGGTGGCATAAGGCCCTGAGAAGCTTCATATTATGTGTATTGACTTGGGTGTGTGGTTGAATTCAGTTACCAGATGATTCAGAGTGATTTGGGACACTTAGTCCCTAAAACAGAAGCTTAAGTCTTAGGATTTTGACAGTAGTCGGAACTATGTGAAGACGACTCCTGAATGGAGTTCCGTCGGTTCCATTAGCTTCGTTGGGTGACTTTGGACTTAGTAGCGTGTACGGACTGTAAATCCGAGGTGTGTAGCTGATTTAGGCTTGAAATGGCAAAAAGTCAAATTTTTGGAGATTTGGACCGAAAGTGGACTTTTTGATATCGGGGTCGAAATACGATTCCGAGAGTTGGAACAACCCCGTTATGTTATTTGGGACTTGCCTGCAAAATTTGACGTCATTCAGGGTTGATTTGATAGGTTTAGGTACGGGTTTTAGAAGTTGAAAGATTGGAAATTTATAAGTTCGATTCATGGTGCAATTCATAGTTTTGACGTTGTTTGATGTGATTTGAGACCTCGAGCGGGTCCGTGTTAGGGTATAGAACTTGTTGGTATGTTTAGACGGGGTCCCGCAGGCCTCGGGTGAGTTTCAGATGGGCTACAGGTCTTTTTCCCCTATTTTTGAACTGTTGTTATCTGTCATCTGGTTTCCTTCATCGCGTTCGTGTCCTTGCCTTTGCGTTCGCGTAGTGTTATTTTTGAGGGTAAAATATTTCCTTTTCGCATTCGTATTCACCCTCTCACGTTCGCGAAGTTCTGCCACCCCCTTTCTTTGCGTTCGCATTCCCTCTCTCGCATTCGCGAAATGCAAACCAGGCCCTGGGCACTGGTGATCATTTTCCTCTTCGCGTTCGTGTGTCATTTACGCGTATGCTTATTTATTCCATTACACTCTTCGCATTCCCGTACTACTTCACGCATTCGCGAAGAGCAGTCATTGGGCCATCATATTGTTCCTCTTCGCGTTCGCGAATGTGTTGTCGCGTTCGCGAAGAACAACTGGGCAGCTTTGTTTCTCTTCTATGCGAACGCGTCCCTTTCTCCGCGTTTGCGATGCACAAAACCCCTGGGCAGAATATAAAGTCCTCTCTTCCGAGGGTTTGCCATTTTCACCATTTTTGGAGTTCTAAAGCTCGGTTTTGAGCGTTTCTTTGTCGGGTTTTCATGCAAAACGATTGGGTAAGTGTTCTTCACCTAGAATTTATTTATTTCCATGATTCTATCTTTATTTTTATCATTTAATTTGTGTTTTGAGTTGAGGAAAATGGTGGTTTTTGAAAGAAAAATGAAAAATGAAAAATCACAATTTTAAGGACGTAATGGTATCGGAATTTGATGATTTTTGTATGGTTAGACTTGTGAGAATGAGTGTTCGTATTTTGTGACTTTTACCCGATTTCGAGACGTGGTCCCGGGTCGACTATTAGGGCGGCTTTCAAGATTTTTATTAAAGTATTGATTTTATTAATCAGATGAGTCTATTATGGTTGTATTCATGTTATGCAATTGTGTTTGGCTAGATTTGGGCCATTCGGAGTCGGATAATTGAAAAAAAGGCATTCTTACAGACCGGTTGAGCTTGGTTTGAGGTAAGTATCCTGCCTAACCTTGTGTGGGGGATTTTTCCCTTAGGATTGAGTCTTCTATGTTGATTGTAGTCCATGCACGCGAGCTGACGAGTGTGTGCTCGGATTTATTTGTGAAAAGTTGGCCTCTTAGGATTCTTAGGTCCTTATATTCACTGAGTATGAAGTTTTTCTTGATATGATTAAGTTCATATTTACTAGTTTCACCTCTACATGCTTTAATTAGAATTAATTGCTTTCAGGATTCACTCTTATTGCCTATTTGACTTTTATTTGACTTAACTAAAGTTTTTACCTCCTTTATTGCCATGCTATCTTTTCATAACTACTTATCTTTATTTGAAATTATTATCACCTTATAATTTGTTCAGTCTTAATTGAGATTATGATTATTTTTCTGTTGCTTATCATTAATTAAATTGTTGAAAATCCTTAGTAATTCCTCAACCTTAAAAGAAGTTTTAGATATCCTATATCTTCGTCGACTTGTTTTATTTGGAATTATTTGACTCGTGTTAGTTTCCCTGTTGTTGAAATTTATATTGTGGGATCATTGATACACATTAGTTTACCTTTGTTGAGTTATTCTCTTTAAACCTAGCATTCTTTACTGTGGTTATTCCTTGAGATTTGGTCCCACATTTTCCTGTGATTTAAAAGTTCTTGAGTTGATTTACTTGTCGTACTTTGAATGATTGTCATTGTTGCTGTGGTACTTGTTGTGGTGATGCACGAGGTTTATGCCGTGCGGCTGTTACTATGGGGTTGCACGAGGTTTCTGTCGTGCGGTTGTTACCATAGATATTTGCACATGCGGTGTGACAAGGCTGGATATAAATATATTTTTATGGGTTGCGCATGAGGTGAGACAAGGTGGAAATATTATTATGCACGTGTGGCGAGCCAAGGCGGGCATTTATGTTACTATTGCACACGTGGCGAGACAAGGTGGGTTGTGTCAGGGATTGATTTGTGATGATTTATGACCTGGGGGCATTCTTGTTGTTGATATTTGTGTAGTGGTATACTTACCAATGTGAGCTTTATCTTGTGAAAGCTGTGAGAAAATATTCTATGTGTTGTCCGTTCTTCTTCTTCCTTATGCTTATTTGTTGGTATGGACTATGTTAGGGCACTTGCACAAACATATACGTAGTTAAGCACTCTTATCGGATAGAAGGTGTTCTTGATATTGTTGAGCACAAATGCTCACCCTTGTTTACTTGCCTTCCATGTGAGAATGGCTCTATTGGCATGTGGTTATAAGGTGTTATAAGGGCACAGGATGCCAAGTGTTAGGGTTCGGGTATTAAGACCCGTGAGTTGTAAATTGTCCGAGGTTCGGTACCTCGTGGAGTTGTTGACTAAAACCTGATGTACAAGCGGTTGTAATTACTGAGTTATTACTTTTCCTTGTTGTATTCGTGATTCCGGATTTAGGTTGTGTTCTATTCACTTTGTCTGCATTATTTTCATTATATTCCGTTGATACTTGCTGTTTCTTGCTTTAATGCCATTACTGTATTGTGAGCCATATTGCATAGTCTTTATGTAGACATCATACTTCTGCTATTCATGTACTTATATCTGTTCAGTTTATTAGACCAGTGGGTGTCTTGACTGTTCCTCGTCACTACTCCACCGACGTTAGTCTTGATACTTATTGGGCGCCGCTGTGGTGTGCTCATGCTACTCTTCTGCACATTTTTGTGCAGATCCAGGTACTTGTTCGTTAGCTAGCTGTGTGGACTATTGTTGTGGAGACTCAAGGTAAACCTGTTGCTACGTTCGCAGGCTTCAAAGTCACCTTCAAGTTTTTGTTTTGCACTGTTTATTCTTATTTCTGGACAGTTGTATTTAGAAGTTTTCTAGAAAACACTATGTAGAGCTTATGACTTGTACTACCGGTTTTAGAAATTTTAAGAGATTCTATTTAAATAATGTTATTGTTTTAATTATTGTTAGGCTTACCTAGTCCCTAAGACTAGGTACCATTACAATACCCAACGGAGGAAAAATTGGGTCGTGACAATGCTGATAAAGTGGAGGTTGGCACGCCTAGGTAAATTTGCACAAGTGGAGAAGAAAAAATTGGTATCCAAATAGGCACTATGCGAGAATTAAGTCCAATTGCAGTTGTGTTGGTTTTGTGAAACTACGAGATTGGCAGTTCTCTTCTCTTCCCCCCCCCCCTTTCTGGGCCATGAACAATGAACTTCTACTAATGCTTTCAATCTCAAATGTAGACTAAGTGCATAAAGTACTTATTATGTCGAATGCTGCTAATATGTTTTCAGCTTATGTTATTTTGTTACTTTTCATTCTTTTCCTTCTTTGATTTAGATAATGATGCTTGATACTTTATTAGTTTTAAAATCTTTAATCATGTCTTGTATACGAGGACTAATATTTCTCCATCCAAGATTGTATTTAAGTTAATGTGCATCTCTAATTTAAAATAGCAATCTGTAATTACTAGATCACTTTGTTCAAATGACCTTTTGATTGAAATATGATCCTATTTTCTGTAAATTGGACTTCAGCGTTGTTGGTATTACCTACTTACCATTAAATACTTGTGCTCTGTAGGATTCACAAGTGGTCAAAATGTTAGAAGCCATATATAAGCAGGCCAGTCCATATGTTATTCCACTCTACTAAACCCAAGCTCGTGTTTGAAGAAGTCATCGTTAGGTTTGGACCAAGCTTATAATTAAGATAATTCTTCATTCAAATTTATAACACACTCTTTTTATTAATAATATAAATATACAAAATAAAGCTTATTTCAAGGACTTCCTCGTATAAAATGAAGAGTTTATGTTTTGCCCTCTAANTATACGAGGACTAATATTTCTCCATCCAAGTATGATTGTATTTGCGTTAATGTGCATCTCTAATTTAAAATAGCAATCTGTAATTACTAGATCACTTTGTTCAAATGACCTTTTGATTGAAATATGATCCTATTTTCTGTAAATTGGACTTCAGCGTTGTTGGTATTACCTACTTACCATTAAATACTTGTGCTCTGTAGGATTCACAAGTGGTCAAAATGTTAGAAGCCATATATAAGCAGGCCAGTCCATATGTTATTCCACTCTACTAAACCCAAGCTCGTGTTTGAAGAAGTCATCGTTAGGTTTGGACCAAGCTTATAATTAAGATAATTCTTCATTCAAATTTATAACACACTCTTTTTATTAATAATATAAATATACAAAATAAAGCTTATTTCAAGGACTTCCTCGTATAAAATGAAGAGTTTATGTTTTGCCCTCTAATTATGTCAGAAGTTGTTACATATCAAGTTAAGTTGATCTCTAACACAAATCGTAATTACTTTGATATGATAACTTTTAAAACACCATCAGAAATTCATTGAATTCACTGAATTTGGAGAAGATTTTGAAACCCACAACTATTGATCAAGCTTGAACTCTAAGATCTTCTAATTTGAAGTTTATGTTCAAATATTTTATTTATAACACTTGTAGGTTGATTTAAGAAGCCGCTAGTAAGAATTTCGAGCTGGACAAGCTCGAAAAAGACGAGCTAAAGCACGGTGTATATATAATTGTGTATATACCCTATATACATGCATATGTAGATCTTCCATATACATCCGTATATCTCCTATATATCATATACATTTGTGAAATCCATGAAAATATGTGTGGATATATACGATATACATATGTGATATACATTATGGTTGCAACGTTTTCCAAGTCGATGTCAGCTCTGAATTTTGTCTCAAAAGCAGTCCAAATCACCTTTAATCTCCTTCAACTTTGTATATAACTTTGTCTAGGTGTTTCCAAAAAACTCCAATTACACCTACTTAAAAACAAAAGTACTCAAGATTTTTAGATTTCGAATTGATGTTTCAGGTGAGTCTTTTATATTGAGATTACATTTTATAATAATGTAAATTATTATAAGCAGTTTAAGATGCTTTGTCTCGCCCTGCCCGTCTAGGGTAGGGGTAAGATTACATATATCTCGCCCTCCCCAGACCCCACTTGTAAGAATACACTGGGTCGTTGTTGTTGTAGTGTAAGATGATTTGTCTATTAAAATTTAATGAACCAGAAACAAAGGGACGGGATATCCAAGATCTCATAAGAACTCCATGAAAACACCAAGATCTCCTGTATATTCGTCGAGTTTGGAGAATTTGTCTATCCGTACCAATTTGATTAAGCTACAGTTGCTAAGCCTAACGTTTGGCTAAAACATTTTTAATAATTGTTAACAATGGTATATGTGTGTCAATTTTTAATCATAAATCAAGCGGAATTGTCATCTCCCAAACTACCCCTACACGTGACTGACACCCAACATACGTCATCCGTCAGACGAATCAGATTTGCATACATTAACCATTAATTTACATTATTTAATAATTTAAATAAGTGTCCAAAATGCCGATAATTAATTATGAACGATTAATATCTCGAAATAAATATTTAAAACTCTTGCCCAATTCTCACATTGGACCATAAAGCATCTAAAGAAATACATAAAGGCTCAGAGTTATGTGCACAAATCCCAATTGAAATAAATATAAATAAATAAAGACTTTATCGGTGTGTCATCTCAACAATTGGATCAATTCTAGGTTCGTCATCAACTGTTAGCTTTATCGTCATCAACAGTATTTGCATGAACATGCAAGTAAGGAGTAAGTTGTACGTAAATAAAACTAGTAATATACTCGATCTGCCAGTTTAAATACACCTGGAACAAGTGTTAAAAAATATAAACATATAATGAGCACAAATATAATATACACAAAAATTATATCACCATATAATACTCAATAATTTCCAAACAAATATTCAACAACAACACTATTTATCTCAACATAATCTATACTAAGGACTTGTCATAGCGACAGTGAAGGAAATAAACCAAAGACCTCGACGAGTAAAAGACAGCATACACAATGCTCTAAATCTACCACGGAAGCATACATAATGTCCCAAATATATTATGGCATCGAAGAAATAATTTCTAACGACACAACATCATGACACGAAGTCACGCCACACCACACCACAAATCATGTAATAAGTGATTTATATTCTTAACAAATTAATACACTGTATAGAGTAAAATATGCTATGCTAAGTGGCCGCTTAAGAGAGTGACACGTGGAGCCTAATGCGGGGGTCAATTAAAACCGAAGGCAACTGTCCCGTTTGTCACTAGAAAGGACGACACTCGTAAAGATGCAATAAATACCCTCCTCCCGGTAGAATTAAATGGAGAATATGCTACAACCCGTTATAGAGAAATTATCATTTATGCTCACCGTTACACCTTCTTCAATGGCCCTCATAATTGACATTAAAGAAGGGCATGATCCTAGGACCTTGTTCCTTATGTTCAACTATAAATAGTGAGCTTTGTTATCATTATAAAGGACACGACTTTTCTGGCAAACTTATGCTACAATCGATTCAAAGATTTATACAATTTTATCTTCTTATTCCTTGATTCATTGTTGTTGTGCCCGGAAACCCTGCTCCCGGAATTACTGTTTCTGCTATTTTATCTTCACTTCATGGCTAAGTATTGTGTATTTCTTCAATTATATTATTATTTCAGGATCAAATTAATTCACTTATCTTGAAATCACGTATAAATTCAAATGTACCTTTTTTATGAGTAAACCGTTTGGCACCCAATGTGGGGCCTTGACATCCATGTAATTAAGTTGATCCTTGCCTCTTTTACTAGCGTGTTTTGATTATTTATCTTAGAAAAAATAACAGAAAATGGCAGATAACGGTGTTAATAATGCACACAATCTTGAGGCCCAAGGAGATCAGCCTCATCATGAAGATTCAGTCAGTGACACCCACAATGAGGGAAATGATGCCACACCGGTCCACGACAGGCGGTACTCATGACATGTTTCGGAGGCGACTCTCGATGATGCTGAAGAGGAGCAAGTCATTGAAGTAGTAAAGGTCCTGCAAGAGCAGCAGGCGGCCATTCTAGGCCATCTCACACAGCAGGATAAGGTTATGAATAAGTTGAAGTAGACGTTGTTGGGGACTTCCAATAGTGCGAATGGACGAGGTCCAGTTCCTCCCGGTGCTCCTGCGAATCAGGCAACGCAGAGGGTCGACAACAACACCCCGAGGGGTGAGGTTGGCTCCGATGGGACTAGGAGAGCGGATTCGGCAACAACAACAAGAACGGTCCCTTCAAGAGCGTACTCTTATGGTTTATGAGGGAAGTGAACGCCCACATGGACCGAATCCCGGGCGCACCACCGGTGCTGAAAGGGCTAGACTCAAAAAAGTTTACTCAGTTGCAGTACAAACCAAGAGCGATACCACAATTAATTTTGAAGCTGTTTAAAATTCCCGACGTGCTAAAGTATGATGGAACCTCAGACCCACAGGAAAATATTACCACCTATACAACGACGGTGAAGGGGAACGATTTAACTCCAAGAGATCAAATCTGTTTTGCTCAAAATATTCGGAGAGACAGTCACAATGGGAGCCTTCACTTGATATTTGTTGTTACCCAAGCATTTCATAGATTCCTTTAAGATGCTCGTAGACTCTTTTATTAAGTCCCATGCCGGGTCCACAAAGGTGCACGCCCGAAAGGCTAACATGTTTCGAATTGCACAAGGAGATTCGGAGTTGCTACGGAAGTTCATCACCCGGTTCCAAAAGGAGAGGATGTTGCTCCCTGCTATTTCGGATGAATGGGTGGCTGAACCATTCACCAAGGGTCTGAATCCATGAAGTTCATACGCTTTCCGGAAACTGAAGGAAAGCTTGCTTGAGTTACAAGTGATAACTTGTGCGAATGTCCACAATCGGTACGAGTCTTAGATAAGGATAAACAATGATCAGGTTTCTTATCGTCTTCGACAAAATGACGTGAGAAGAATAAAGAAAAATCAAAAGAAGATTTCTACACAAATAGACGGTCTTCGAGGGGGCTTTTTTTCCCTACAAACTGGACGAAAGATGCGACAGATGTTTTTGGTTGTCGATAAAAGAACTGATCATGGTCAAAACAACAGATCATTGCTGGACAAACAAGCATCGAGTATGTGGGATCCTTCCCACCCCAGGCTGTTGGAATACAATTTCAACATTAGTGTAGTGACGTTAGTATCAGTTATGAGAAACATCAAAGAACCACGATTTCCGAAGCTAATGAGGTTTGATCCCAGCTAGAGGGATACCAACTTGTAGTATGAGTACCACGATACGAATGGCCACCGTACTGGGGACTGCCGACATCTATGGGAAGAAGTGGCAACACTATTGAAGAATGGGCATCTCAGAGAATTCTTAAGTGCCCGGGCCAAGAACAACTACGGTCGCAACCGTGATAACACAAAACCCTCGAAAGCAGGAAAAGATCCCCTATGACCAGATGATCAACATGATCGTCGAGGGAACGAGATAAACGGGATCACCTTCTTGGCTGAAAAAACACGAAGATATCAATAACCTGTAGCAAGAGACTCCGGGAAGTCGCTAAAGATGACAACATTTTCACAGAGGAGGACGCAGACGGATTGTTGCTATCCCACAACGATGCATTGGTACTTTCTTTAAACGTACTAGATTGTAAAATCAAACGCGTTCTAGTGGATCCAGTAACTTCATCCAATATCATACAATGTATGGTATTGGATCATACATTAGATTGATAAAAGATATGTACGATGGAGCTAAGACTCGGGTTAGGACTGCGGGAGGTGACTTAGAGCTTTTTTCGGTGATTATGGGGTTACACCAAGGATCTGCGCTAAGCTCATTCTTATTTGCCCTGGAGATAGATACCCTAATACACCATATTCAAGGGGAGGTGCCATGGTGTATGTTGTTCGTTGATGGTATAGTTCTAATTGATGAGACACTAGGCGACGTTAATGAGAGACTAGATGTTTGGAGGTAGGCCCTGGAGTCCAAAGGTTTCGAGTTGAGTAGAACTAAGACGGAATATCTGGAGTGTAAGTTCAAAAGTGTGATGGGGGAAGCGGACAGGGTAGTGAGGCTCTACTCACAAGTCATCCCCAAGAGAGAAAGTTTCAAGTACCAGGGTCAATTATCCAGGGAGATAAGGAGATCGACGAGGATGTCATGCATCGTATTGGGGTGGGGTGGATGAAATTGCGGTTAGCGTCTGGAGTCTTGTGTGACAGAAAGGTGCCAGTGAAACTCAAAGGTAAGTTCTTCAGAGCGGTGGTTAGATCGGCTATGTTGTATGGAGTTGTGTGTTGGCCAATGAAGAATTCACATATCCAGAAGATGAAAGTAACTGAAATGAGGATGTTGAGATGGATGTGCGGGCATACTAAACAGGATTAAATAAGTAATGAAGATATTCGGGAGAGGGTGGGCGTTGCTCCCATGGACGACAAGATGCGGGAAGTGAGGCTTAGGTGGTTCGGGCACGTGCGGAGGAGAACCATAGATGCTGTGGTTAGGAGGTGCGAGTGGTTCGCTTTGGCAGGTACGATAATAGGTAGAGGGCAGCCTAAGAAGTATTGGGGCGAGGTAATCAGGCAGGACATGGTACGGCTTTAGATTTTTGAGTACATGGTTCTTGATAGGAACGTGTGGAGGTCAAGCATTAGGGTTGTAGGCTAGGGGTAGTCGAGAGTTTTCCCCTCTTTGTACCGGGTAGTCTGATAGAGTTTTGTCTAGGTCTGTTAGCAGTCTATGTTGTGTTCACATTATTTTGTTGTTTTGCATAGTTTTGTGTTATTTCCCTTTCACTTATTTGTTGTCTCTTATCATGATGTTATTACCTTTCTGGCTTCTTTTGTTGTTACAGACATTTTCTTTTGTTTCTTTTATGATATTATTTTCTCTTCTGTTGAGCTGAGGGTCTACGGGAAATAGCCTCTCTACCCTTTCGGGGTAGGGGTAAGGTCTATGTACACTCTACACTCTCCAGAACCCACTAATGGGATTTTACTGGGTATGTTGTTGTTTTTATTGGAGGGTATTAGAGCAAGCCAAACTCACCGAAAGTATCACCGAATGAGTGATGAAGATGACTCTTTTTGAAGTGGTGGATGGTGATATGGGATAAAATATTATTCTAGGAAGACCATCGTTGCACGAGATGTGGGTTGTACCATCAACGTATCACCCGTTGCTGAAATTCCCACCGCCCGATGGAATCAAACAGATAAGGGGAGAAGTATGCAACATAGCAACTATAGGAAGCGGCACCTTCTCCTTAATTAAAAGAAGTTATCCAGGGGAAGAAGCGTCAGAATCTTATCAGATGCCGAGGTATTTCTATGTACCAAAAGAGACAGATGCAACAAAATCCACAGCGGAGGAGCTCGAACAAGTTGCATTGTTTGAAAAGTTCTTGGAAAGAAAATTCCACTTGGGGACCAAACTGCACCCTGAGCTCAGATCTTGCTTTATTTAATTTATTAAATATAATGCCGATTGTTTTGCGAGGTCGCATATAGACATGACAGGTATCCCGACGGAAGTGGTCGTACACAAGCTAAGCTTGGATCCCAACATCCCTCCGGTAAAACAAAAGAAATGCCCTATTGTGGATCCCAGGAATAAATTCGTCAAAGAAGAGGTAACTCGCCTACTTGATATCAGTTTGATTTGAGAGGTAGTATATCCATACTAGCTAGCTAATGTAGTAGTAGTTCCTAAGAAGAACAATAAATTCCGCATGTGTGTAGATTATAAGGACCTAAATAAGACCTGCTCAAAAGACTCGTTCCCACTGTCGAACATCGATCAAATTTGGGTACAACCTAATTAAGATGAACCCGAAAGATCAGGAAAAGATTTCGTTCATAACGAATTTTGGCACATATTGCTATAATGTGATGTCCTTAGGGCTAAAGAACGTCGAAGCCACTTACCAATAGCTCGTAAACAAGATGTTTGAAAAATAGATAGGAAAAACATTGGAAGTTTATATAGACGATATGCTTCTTATGTCCTTGAATGCAGGTGATCAGCTTAAGCATTTGCAAGAAACTTTTGACATCTTAAGGAAGCTAACGTCCATTCCTCCTCGAGTCAAACCATACAAATTTTACAAAATTACGACATCATCTCGACCTTCAAATCCTCAAATCTTATTTTCAAATCCCTAGGCTCAAATCCTCTAATATCACCTCAAAAACAAGTAATCTAGTCGAAATACTCAATGATAATCCAAAATTATGACTAACAATGATCACAAGTGACTTACCTCAAGTTTTTCCGTGATTTCTTGCTCAAAACTTGCCTCAACCCGTGTTGGAAATGTCCAAAAATGCCAAAATCCCGCAACCCCTATGATTTTATTCTATCCACGGTTTTCGCTTCTGCAGCTCATTAAGCTGCTTCTGAGGTTCCCGCTTCTACGGCTAATCATGCTTCTGTGGAATTCAGTCCGCTCGTGTGGACACGTTTCTGTGAGGAGCTATCGGCTTCTGCTAAGCTGCCTCACCAAGCGCCCTTGCGCTTCTGTGATCCAACACCCGCAGGTGCGGGGCCACTTCTGCGATCACAACCCCAGTCATGGCTAGTCACATATGCGATGGAGAGCTCGCTTCTGCGAGCTCGCTCGTGCGATGGGATTTCTGCATGTGCTTGGAAACAACTCTTGATCGGTCATTTTGAGTATTACAACCATGTTCCCCCATTTATTGCTTATACTGTGATCAATTATAATTATGTGACTTGTCGGGGATGTTGCAGAATGAATTGGAACACTTAGTTCCAAGATTTAAAGCTTAAGTTGAAATAGTTGGTCAGATATTGACATGTGTAAATGACATCGGATTAAAATTTTGATGATTTCAATAGCTCCGTATGGTGATTTTGGACTTAGGAGCGTGTCCGGAGAATTATTTTGAAGCTCGTAGCTAAATTAGGCTTGAAATGGCTAAAATAAAAATGTATATTTGGAAGTTTGACCGGGGAGTTGACTTTTTGATATCGGGGTTGAAATCCAATTCTGGAAATTGGAATAGCTTCGTTATGTCATTTATGACTTGTGTGCAAAATTTGAGGTCAATCGGACTTGATTTGATAGGTTTTGGCATCGAATGTAGAAGTTGAAGAATTCTTAGTTTCATTAAGCTTGAATTGAGGTATGATTCATGGTTTTAGCATTGTTTGATGTGATTTGAGGCCTCGAGTAGGTCCGTGTTATGTTATGGAACTTGTTGGTTTATTCGGAAGAGGTCCTAGGTCGTCCGGGTGAGTTTCGGACGATGTTAAGATCATTTTTGTTTCATGTTGCATTGCTGGAGGTATGCTTGTTCTGGTGTTTCAGTATCTGCGGAAGAATGGGGGAGATGCAAGTCCGCAGATGCAGACAGTTGATCGCAGAAGTGCTAGTAGGTTTGCCTGAGGAAGATCGCAGAAACGGGGATTGAAGCGCATCTGCGCCCCCATAGAAGCAAGGGCCTTGGGCGCAAAAGCAAGAAGGAGCGCAGAAGCAGATGGAGATCCATAGGTGCGAGAAGTCGGCTGGCTAGTGGAGTCCGCACAAACGGAGCTCGTGTTGCAAAAGCGGCTATTGTGTCCGCTGAAGCGGAATGACTGGACAAAAGATAAAATCGTGGGTTTTGGTTTTTTTCTTCATTTTCGGATTTTGGAGCTCGGATTGGGAAATTTGGAGATGAAATTTTCCACACAAGTTGGGATACGTATCGTTTGTCTTGAATTGAGGAGATAAGAAGCATTCAGAAGTTGATACGCGCAGAATGGAATTTCTGGAGCATTGTTTAGCTTGTTCGACATTGGATTCGGCTTGTTCGAGGTAAGTAACTCTTCTAATCTTGGAGCTGAGGGTATGAACCCTGATTATACGTGTTTTGTGTTTAGTGCTGAGGAGACGGGCGTGTGGGCGTGCACCGTGTGAACTGTGACTCAATTATTTCTGTGGTACTGTGTAGTTACCTGAACTTATCTGTAATCATGAAATCTCTGCATAGTAGAGTTATCGAGCTGTGATTTGTATTAGAAACCATGTCTACGCTACATGCTTATTCTGTTGGGACCCACTGAGGTCATTAATGTTGTTGAGTTATTTGCTTACATTGCAATGTCATACTCAGTCATATTCATTCATTGCATATCATATCTCACTCATTGTTGTTATTTATTGATATATCATATCATTATTGTGGGCTAGTTCATGTCATTGTAAGCCTGAAAGACTGGAGAGGTTGATGACTGAGTGAGGCTGACGGCCTGATTTTGATATATTGATACTATAGCACGTGAGTTGTCTGTGCATCATGTGAGTTGTTCGTATGGATTTTAGCGATTGGGCTGAAGGAGCCCTTCCGGAGTCTGCACATACCCCAGTGAGCGCGATTGAATTATATTGAGGTATGGATCTTCCCTGGACATTAATCTTGTCCGATTTTTTATACCTGGGGATGGTTCTTCCCTAGACATGGATCTTGTCCGGAGAATTTATACCTGAGGGTGTATCTTCCCCACGGGCTGGATTGGCCCTACTCAGTACTGAGTGACTGATGGTCAGTTGATGTATATATTTTGGGATGGATCTTCCCTGGGCCGGATTGGCCATATACAGTATTGAGTGATTGACCATGATGAGTTGAAAGTGTGAGACAGTGAGATTGAGTACTTTGAGAGTGTGAGTACATGAGTTCATCTCTCAGATACATTGCATTGACATGCACACATTACATACATGCATAGAGATATATCTTCTTGATGTTGTACGGTATCACAACATTCATGACTTCTCACACATATTGGCATATGAGCATAGTGATGCATTTTACACTGGCTATCTGGAAAGGAAATGTAACATTTTATTTATTGTTGAAAGGACTTTTGGTAAAATTACTGTTTTCAAACTTAATCATATTTTTGGCAACTTCGGTAAACGATTTGGGTTTTCACTGATATACTTGAAAGGCAGAACTATTTTTAGAAATTATGATTAAGCCGAGCATTTTATCTCTGAGTTACTTCTGTTATTACTTGCTTTACATTGTTATGGACTATTATTGGCTATTGGTGTTGGACCCAACCTTTGTTCCAGCTCGTCTCTACTTCCAACCTAAGGTTAGGCTTGGTACTTATTGAGTACATGGGGTCGGTTGTACTCATACTACACTTCTGCACCTTGCGTGCAGATGTTGGCTGGTGACGTTGCTCAAACCGATGGAAGTTGGATTTGAAAATGTATTCGCATTCCGGTTGTAGTTGCCTCTTGTTCATGGTATCCTTATATTTATAAAGATCCGTTTATGTACATTTCGAACAGATATTGTATTTATTTCATACCAGCTTTTCATATTCTAGTCTTAGAAGCTCATGATTTGTACTACCAATCCTTGGGGAATGTATAAGATGTAGATATTTTCTTTTACTTAATTGTCTTGTTAAATTCCATTGGAATTGGATAGTTGATAACTGGCTTACCTAGCAGGTTGGGTTAGGTGCCATCACGACTAGTTAGATTTTGGGTCATGACAAGTTGGTATCAAAGCTCTAGGTTCATAGGTTTTATAAGTCATGAGCAAGTATCTAGTAGAGTCTTGCGGATCGGTATGATGATTTCCATACTTATCTTCGAGAGGCTACATGGCATTTAGGATAATTTCCCATAATTCTTTTCTTATCGTGCAAAATTAATTCAGTTTAAAACATAACTTTTTGAATTCCTTCCACGCATTCGTGTAAGCATGTGAGCGCTCGGTATCAGTT
>AWOL01S0103095.1:11625-31683 GCA_000715115.1 Nicotiana otophora | reverse complement strand
GAACGAGTTTACCGAATTGACGAACAACTTGTTGAAAAATAATTATCGTTGAAGACTTGAAGACTTCAATTCACCAACTTCACAATTTTGCACAAATTGTAACAATTAAGTAAGCAATTATAGAAGAATATTAGAGAAAGATTGAGAGAGATTGATGATTTTGTGAGAAAAATGAAAAAATGAAGGGATATTTATAGTTGAAAATAGGGAAAAAATATAATTATAAAAAGTTTGAAGTTAAAATAAAATTTGGGGGGTTAAATGACTATTTTGGAAATAGCCAACAACTATTTTAGCAGACCAAACAGTTCATTGAAACCTTTGGGTCAATTAATAAACCGTAAGCTCTTCAAAGAAAAAAGGATATAATATAGTAATGAGTTTAATCTTGTATGCAAGTTGGCACACTGCTTTTGCTATGAATAGGTTTCCCTCGGTCTAAGGTCTTGAATCTTCACCTGATTACGCTTGATTGTTTTTTGTTTTTTTTGGCAAACTACAAAATTGGTCGGTTGGCAAAATTAATTGTATTTACTAAATAAAATGTGTATAAAATATGTATATAATACAGACATATATGTGTATGTATGTATCTATATATTATATAAATGAGGGAATAAAGAGGCTGAGCTGGCACTCTAAAAAGCCAAGAAATTGATTTATCTTTTTTCTCAGTTTTTGGGGTTTTCCACTACTTTCCCTTTTTTTTTCTATTTCTAAATTGTTGCATCCCACTCATGTCCGTTTCACGCCACTCTTTTTATCCGTTTCATACTGAAAAGTTTCTTCACAATAAATTTTGATAAAAGCTCTTAAATAACCTGTAAGTGGATGGTTAAGTTTTCTTTTTCCATGTAAAGTCTATACATATTCCAAAGTATGCAACCCCGGTCACCATTTTCTATAAATACAGACCAAGAATCATCAATTCTTTCATCCTCATTTGATTTATCTATATTATAATAATATAAAGAATACAAAATTGCTTCAAGCACCAGCAGAACTGGAAGCATCCTTTCTTTCAAAGAGAGGAGGGACACATTTCATTTGATGGTAAGAGGCGAATTAAAATATAGATATCTACTACGTTATTTATAATATGTGAAAGTATCGACAGAATTTTATAGAATTATTCAATCTGAATGCTACATGAAAAACATAAGTCAAATGACGGAACGAGAAGACCTCTAGGATATAGTCTTGATGGCAGATTTCTGCAGAGAAGATAATGCCATCGTTCCTGAATAAGCTCAACTCCACTGTTTGAATAGTATCCTTGATAAAATATTAAAATTATAAGTCATGATTACTGCTGAATTTTTCGAGAATGCAGCTGAGACATCCCACTCATATTTAGATATCTGAGAAAGGATTTGTCCTTTATAATATTTTATTATTTAGATCAACAATATTGTGTAGTGGTAGCTTGATTTTTAAGAGTAGAAAGTGAAGATTAGCAACAGGGAAATATGGGGGTCTAGATAGCGACTCCAGGGTTTTTCCTCTATCAATGATGATGAGAGCTTTCTGTGTCAATGTATGTTAACGTGTAGAGTGAGGCGTGAGTGAATTCTGTGCGTATCATGAGTTTAAATTGTGTTGGGCCAGAGAGTGCAATTGCGCCTCTGTGAGTGAATTTGAGGTGAAATTCAAAAATAGTGAGATTTACAAGTAGTAATTGAAAAATAGTCACAGTTTTAAAAGTAATCAAAATTTAGCTATTTTTCATGTAAAGATAAATTTGAACGAAAATACTGTTCAAAATTCAGAAAATATTCCAGCATAATATACTGGAATTAGAATTTTTTACATTGAACTTCCAGTATAATATACTAGAGTTCCAGCATAATATACTGGAGTTCCTGTCGAGCGCAAAACACAACACGAAACTAATGCTCGCTAGCCAAAGATAGTTGAGTTAAATTATCGTCTCCACAGGGATTGGATTTAAATAATGCTCTAGTAATTTTTGGTTTAACTGCTATTCAGGATGATCAAAACTTGATTTGGAATGATTATGATTACGATTAACTACTAAAGTAAAGCAATTGACAATTAACTGCAAATAACTAGAGATTAGCAGAGTTAGTTTCTTATCAATGTGAGAAATAAGGGTTTTGACAATATAGGTGCAAGATAGTTATTTGGGATCCAACTCTAGTTTAATTCACTCTAATGTTCTAATGATTCTCACGAATTCACTCGGTGATTAATTCAAACGTGTAGTCAAGACTCCTCTCTCGAGTAAATCCTAACTCTACGAGGTGAACTAATATAATCATTGTGAAGATATGCAAGCATGCGTTAATGGATTAGTCTTCAGGAAAATGTCTCTCGAATATTCTACTAACTTGATTTAATCAACAATTCAATAAGCTCTTTCGATTACTTAAGAGACTCATTGAATTAAACCAAACCAAATGATTCAAAGATAATCACCAAAATATTCCTCGTTCGATTAAATAAACCGGTGAATAAAGTTGCAATCAATTCAAAGCTCCATAAACGAATTCAAGCAAAGAACTAGAGTTAAAATCCACAAATATCAATCAAAATACCATATCCGTCCAACCCTAAAGTAAACTACTCCATAATCATGGAAGAAGTCATCGCAAATATAATTAAAAAGTAAGAAAACATCAATCTCACGTTACAATCCAAACTCTCGTATTAAATTGATGGAAAGATGATGAAATTCTGTGTCTTCTAGCCTCCAATGCTCTCCCAAAGCTTCTAAGCTCAAAAGTCCTCTAAAAATCATATTTTTGGTATACTTATTCTATTTAGGAATGGGCCCTGACGAAACTATCCTTTCCAAACCGAAGTAGGAGAAATACTCTGTAAAATTTGCACATGCGCAATGCATGGCGCGCCGCCCCACGTGGTGCGCCTATGGAGAAGTTCAAAGAGTTAATTTTTACACTATGCGGTAATTTTGCACTAGCACCTCGCGGCACATGGCGTGGCGCGGTAGTGCATTTTTTCGAGAGTAATATTTTTTTCTCACTTTTTAACTTCCAGACTTGGTCCTCGACCCCCGAATGTGATCTCGGCTTAATGTTTTAGGCTTCTACTCAGACTTTAAAGCTCAAAATCATCTATTTTAGCTCCAAACTTATTTCTCCACCCGATATCACATACTACACAGCATAACACACGTAATAAGTATAAAGTAATAATAATTAGGCTTAAGTACAATCAAAGTGTTGTAATTAGAGTGTAAAATATAGCTAAAACACGAGTTCCTAGCCTACCATCAGCACCCCACACTTAAACTATTGCTCTTCCTCGAGCAATCAAACTACACTTCACCTAGAGACGGCCTTTTCATCAAACAACTTTCCTAACCCATCATGCCAAGAATATCTAAAGCAGACTAAGTACCATATCATAACATCCTAGCCTCAAGACTCGACTCAAAAGCACCACGTATTTTTCACAACCTGCTTACTTATTCTAACACAGAGATCAAGGACTTTACCTTACCTTCGCAAATCATGTGCTCTCACACAAATAATAGAGAGTAGTTCCATACACAATAAAATTCAAAAACAAATAGGAACTCAAGATAGACAAAGTTAACTCACTCGCACTCTCATAAATAAAATTCATGTGCCATAGAAAACGTACCATAGGCTTGCCCGTAGTGTAGTACTCTACTAATTTATCTCATTTAGTCAAGGATCAAGTAGGACTTTAGTTGGTTGTAATGTAGGCTGCGGGACAGGTATGATACATTTGGATATAGTGACTATACCTCCCTACGCACTTTAATACATATACATTAATAATTTAAACCCCATACTTATGTTGAACCAAATCACAACCTTCACACACAATAACATCAAGCTCCCAATATCTTTAAGCACAAACAAGATGAGAATTACCACTAGCAAGGAATCCATTTTTTTCTTTTCTAGAAAACTCATTTTTTTTCAATTCCCTACAGGTGGCTTTCATAATATTTTTTAAACAATGCACTTTTCTCCTTTTTCAATAGTTCCCCTCAAAAACTGGACCATACCTCAACTTAGCTTTTACATTCTCATAAAAAATTCAAGTGCTCAAGAGAGATAAAAGGTTCAAACAGATAGTCAATTCAAATAAGGGTCATGCTTGCAATGTGGTTGCCAAAGAATTAGAATTATAGGCTCGAAGGGGCTAACTAGGATACATAACAATTAGAGGGGTCATAAACATATAATTGGCTCAACAAAGAAATGCCTATATCACTTTCTAGACTTAACAATACTGCTATTTCACTTTGCAAGCACACATGATAAGTTTTAGATATTAACTGACAAGCACAAAATATCAACAAAATCCTTACACACACATCAGTACATAACTCACTTAGGACTGGATCTATCCCGACTCTCTAGTCAAAGCAGTTAAGAAACGTAACAATCAACCAATTTAAGGCACTTTATCCAAGAGTCAAGAACTGAGCCTAAGCGTCACAATTAAGGCACTCACTACTCTCAAGGCACAACAAAGTCAAGAAAAGTTATCTTCATTTAACACCATAGCACAAGACTTCTCTGTCCTAACCTAAAAAGAAAAATAACTACATCCGATTCAAACAAAACCCTTGGAAAAGAACAGCGGCACAAAGAAAAACCAAGGAGAAATTGTTACACTACCTAGGAAAAACAATTTTTTTTCTTCGACTTTGATCCCTAAAGAAGACAGTCGCTGAATTCCATCGTCGGAAAAAGTCAAACAAAAATTCAACTACCACTAATCGAACAAAAAAAACACCATCATACATATACATATTTACATATCCCACACCCTACACTTTAAATTGTGGCATGTCCCCATGATACACAAGTAAAAAAAAAAAGAGATAAAGAAAACTCCCTTGAATTTTTTTCGTTTTCGAGAACTTATGAACTCTACCCCTAATTCTGAATTCATTCCTCGTTTTCTCTCCTTAGGATTATTTATGGAGCTTATTAAGCCAAAGTCTTCTGAGAATATCTGCAAGACCGCCTTTTTTCTTTCTTGCTTGGACTCATTTTGAGCGGTGAATTATTATTTTAGGATGATCCTCAATTTGTTCCTACAGTCTTTCACATGATCACTCCATGCATCTTCCTGTAAATTCCCAAAAATAAAATCCACATGATTAGTGTTAGAATAAGACAACAAAGGAGAAAGGTCATGTGAATATTCCTGTGGTAGTTCCAAGACCATTTGTTTCTCATTCTCTTCTACTAAAGGTTGTAAATGTGGAAAGGTTGATGGGGGGTTTGAACTCTTCTTCCATTACTTCACACTCAACTAAAACCTTATTTTCAATTATTTTAGTTGAATCAGAGTCCTCTGGTAGAATAATAACTTCTCTCTGTGGATGCTCGTCCTCTTGGGTAGGCTCATTCTCACAGGGTATCTCCTATATATATTCACCATCACAACGCAATGAGCTTTCTAAAAGTATACTTACTATTTGAGTCACTTGTGTTGTTAGGTTCTTAATGGCTTCAGCATTTTGTATAAGTCCTTGATTTTGTATAAATCTTTCTTCGACATTATTCATGAACTTATACTTAAGCTCTTCTAAACTACCATTCTCCTCTTTAGGTGGTTGTCTCACTTAGCTTTCATTCCAGTTATAATAAGGGTATTCATCCCAACCAGAGTTAAGATTGTGCCCATATGAAACGTCATACCTATACAGATAGAAATAGAGTGAGATTGTTCAAAAGGTGAACATTAGAGATTATTCAAAAGATGACAGTCAACCCATAGATGATTCCCATTATATTTAAAACAAATAGCAGACTTGTGATAATATTCAACTACTAACTCTGCAACCGTTTTCCTAGGCTGGTTGTGCTCCATCTTCACAGCCTTTGAGTTAAATATTAGGACTATTTTCTCCAGGCTTTCCCCCTAGCACTTGTCAGGTACTACAAAACAATCTTGAAGACACGTTAATTACTAAAAAATAAAAAGAAAAGAGGAAAAACAATTTCCCGAATTATCACCAAAAATTATTTTCAACACTATTAATTACCAATCCATGGCAACGACGCCAAAATTTGATGAACACAAAACACAACACGAAATTAATGCTCGCTAGCCAAAGATAGTATAGTTAAATTATCGTCTCCACGTGGATTGGATTTAAATAATGCTCTAGTAATTTCTAGTTTAACTGCTATTTGGGATGATCAAAACTTGATTTGGAATTATTATGACTACGATTAACTACTAAAGTAAAGCAATTGACAATTGACTTCAAAGAACTAAAGATTAGCAGAGTTGGTTTCTTATCAATGTGAGAAATAAGGTTTTGACAAGATAGGTGCAAGTTTATTATTTGGGATCCAACTCTAGTTTAATATACTCTAATGTTCTAATGATTCTCACGAATTCACTTGATGATTAGTTCAAACATGTAATCAAGACTCCTCACTTTATTAAATCTTAACTCTATGAGGTGAACTAATATAAGCACTATGAAGATATGCAAGCATGCATTAGTGGATTAGTTTTCACGAAAACGTCTCTCGAATATTCTCCTAACTTGATTTAATCAACAATTCAACAAGCTCATTTGATTACTTAAGAGAATCATTGAATTAAACCAAACCAAATAATATAAAGATAATCACCAAAATATTCCTCTTTCGATTAAATAAACCGGTGAATAAAGTTGCAATCAATTCAAAGCTCCACGAATGAATTCAAGCAAAGAACTAGAGTTAAAATCCACAAATATCAATCAAAACATCACATCCATCCAACCCTAAAGTAAACTATTCCATAATCATAGAAGAAGTCATGAGAAATATAATTAAAAAGTAAGAAAACATCAATCTCACGTTACAATTCAAACTCGCGTATTGAATTGATGGAAAGATGATGAAATTCTGTGTCTTCTAGCCTCCAATGCTCTCCCAAAGATTCTAAGCTCAAAATTCCTCTAAATATCATATTTTTGGTATATTTATACTATTTAGGAATGGGACCTGACAAAACTATCCTTTCCAAACCAAAGTAGGAGAAATACTCTGTAAAATTTGCACATGAGCGGTGCATGGCGTGCCGCCCCACGCAGTGCGCTTGTGGAGAAGTTCAGAGAGTTAATTATTACACTCTGCAGGAATTTTGTACTAGTGCCCCGTGCTCCGCGGCACATAGCGTGGCGCGGTAGTGCATTTTCTCCAGAGTAATCTTTTTTCTCATTTTTTGTCTTCCAGACTTGCGACCCCCGAATGTGATCTCGGCTTAATATCTTGGGCTTCTACTCAGACTTCAAAGCTCCAAATCATCTATTTTAGCTCCAACCTTGTTTCTCCAATCGAAATTACATCCTACACAGCATAACACACGTAATAAGTATAAAGTACTAATAATTAGGCACATGTACAATCAAGGTGTGGTAATTAGAGTGTAAAATGTAGCTAAAGCACGTGTTCCTAGCTAACTATCAGTTCCAGCATAATATAAGGGAGTTCCAGCATAATATGCTGGAAGTTCATACACAGGTGCTCCAATCTCCAGTATATTATGCTGAAACTTTCTGTGTGCTGAGTTCCAACATAATATGCTAGAAGTTCATACAGAGGTGCTCCAATCTCCAGTATATTATACTGGAATTTTCGGTCTCGCCCCAAACCTGGGGAGGCGTGGCCTGCACCCGGTTCCATATTTGGCCCGAGTGTACCATTCTGTAATTGTGAACTTTGTAAGGGTGGCCCTCAACTTAGGCCGACGAGGCCTACCTGCAAGCTGACAATACCAATCAAGGCCGACGAGGCCACCATGAATGTCTACAACCAGCAATACCAAACTAACATGTACACAGGGCTGGCAAGGCCATAATACTGATATACAAAAATATACAGGACTCGTCTACAAGACTCTAAAGATAACTTAACTATATTATGGTTGGGACAGGGTCTTGACCTACCCATCAAACCTGTATATAAAAAGTGGACTCCAAGGTCTAGACCTGGTAACTCCAGGGGAGTAGAGCTTACCAATCAAGCTGATGTTTGGTTCTGTCTACTGGAAAGGTCTACCTGGCTGTCTATCAGGACCTGCAGGCGTGAAATTCAGTGTCCCCAGCAGAAGGGACATCAATACGAAACAATATACCGAGTATATAAGGCAATACAATAACTGAAAGCTGAGACTGAATTGATAATATAATAACTGAAAGTAAATGAGAGTCAAAGATGATATGAAGATATGCTTAACTGCTGCAACTGACTCAACTCTCTCAACACAGTAAGTAAAATAGTTGTCCGACCCTATAAGGCTCGGTACGTATAACTGCTCTACCGTAGTAGGCTAGCTCATAGGTGCTCGGTCATACTAGGCTCTGTATCTTGGCCATTTTGGGCTCACTCATAGGCGCTCAACCACGGTAGACTTGGTATATAACTTACCATCTAATGAGAGGTTGCCCAATAGGGGCCTGCCCACCGATAATAGCTCAATGGTGGTAAAAATACTGTAATACTGCCCAATCAGGGCCTACCCGCTGATTATAGCTCGATGGTGGTGAAAATACTGTAATACTATCTATATATATATATATAAAGAGAGAGAGACCCTCTTCTCTCTTAACTGGAAGAAGACAATACTTAACTAAATATAAAGTCCCGATAAGGGAGAATATTGTAACTTATGAGACAAGGATAATGTACATAAATTCAGGAGTACGAATTTCTCTTTATGTCTCGTTATCCAACGCATGTAGTTACGAGATCATGCTAAAATGAAGGAAACGTTTAGCCATAACATACAATAACCATGTTGAACTCATCTCGTCGCACTTTAATCTACAATAACGATAATAATGCTATCGTTATGATACGAAAGATGCAACTATCGTACAACGAACGTCAAGCTTTTTTATATTAAAACAAGCGGCATCTCCCCTGTTTACATGCTTTCCCAAGTCCATAAACAAACAAGAACCCATACAACCTTCACCTATATACTTTCAGCATCACAACACAAATCAAGCTACACAACAACAAGTGCATAAACATCACCAACGAAACTACTATCTAACACGACGAACTACAAGCAACATAACAGAATGATATTAAGTACAATCGGAGGACTTCTAACCTCCTATTCTTCTCCTAATTCACCCTCAAACAACATAACAATCCAACAATTCAAACAATAGTACAACGAGCGACAAATTTGATTTGTGATTAAACCACTACAGTTTTAAACTCCTTCTTCCTTCCATAATTTATCAAAAAAACATTATTCGCCACATATTCAATTATACCTACTAACTTTGAGCCACAATACAACTTAAAAACGAACCCATAATAGTCCTACAAGGTCAACAACTCAAAACTGATTTTTCACTTTACTAAAATACGTTTCCGACTTGTCTTTTCTTTCAAATCGAGCAACACAACCATCAGTACATAATTAAGCATCTTATCCTATAAACCAGCCATGAATTCAACTTGAAAATAAGTTCACAACCAGCCAATAATGACGCAACAACAACCAGCATGCCACTATTTCGAAACTCGCAAGGTCTAGTCTTTACAATCGAGTTATAACTCGTAGAAGCATAGATAAGGGAAGGAGAAGCATAAACATACTTTGGACTTGGTAGAACCCACAAAACCTATCTTCATCCAAAATAAGTCCTCCAACATATCTACAAGAAGGAGAAAGTGAAATTAGCAAGCTGTCCAGGTTTTTCGGCGCTAGAATCACATCATATCACCCAAAATCACCTAGGGTTTGTGTGGGATTTTTGGGGGAGGAGTTGCAGGAGTTCAATATGTTGTTCTTGGTCTAAACAATGAGTGAATGAAATGAGTTAATAATCCCTTAAAAGTGCCCTCTTGTCCGCCCCTCTCTAGTCACTTTAGGAGCTTTTAATTGTGGCCTCTCCTTTTGGCAAGTAGGTGATGCACCTACTTGTCACCTACCAGTCTGGACAGTATAGTAAAAATGTGAATATCTANTGTGGCCTCTCCTTTTGGCAAGTAGGTGATGCACCTACTTGTCACCTACCAGTCTGGACAGTATCGTAAAAATGCGAATATCTCNTGAATATCTATCTACTTTAATATCACATTGACAAACACTTTAATGATTTAGAAACTAGACTCGTAGATCTTCAATTTGGTAGGTGGATCATTCCTTAATTCATAGTATATATGGAGAAACGCTCAGATATATTTGACCTAATTTTCAGCATATTTATGAATGTACCTTGTGATAACCTTTGCCAACTTTTATTTCATAACTCGCTTGACTTCAAAACATAACACACAAATATGATACGACTAAAATAAATCATAACATAACCTCCTTATCATGTTAAGTACCCTATTCTCACCCCAAAATTACATGTTATAACATTTCCAACATGTCGACTTTCGACAAAACTTATTTTCTTCAATTCATTTAGCTTCTAAGCCTTCCAACCCTCTTGGTACTTGTAGTTCAGGATCTTAAGTATTTATAACCTCCAAGTTAACATGATTAACTTACTTTATGTACTTTCAAAGATGATCTCATTTCTTAGCTTACATCCATTGACTTGCGACATACTTTTACATACGAAAACATGGGGTGTAACATCATTCCCCCCTTTGGAACATTCATCCTTGAATGTTGAGTGATGCGCTTATTAGTTTTATAACCTATTGATCTTACAAATACTTTAGTATTGTCCTTAACATCTAGGCAACTATGCTGTGAATAACTCCAAAGGCCAGGACATTCACTCTTTTAGGCCTTTTTCTCACACCACGACATGTGGTCGGAATTCTTCCAATCTCGTAATTGTCGCTACCTTCTGTCATACAAATTGTATGACTTCGTCCTTGTATATGTGCCTATGCGAATCTTTTCTCTTTTTTCCTCCAACTTTTAATCAATCTCTAGGCCTCACTTTGTGAACATATACAATACTATGACAAGTTGTCCCTCTAGGCATCTGTAGGTGTACTGAAGTTCTCCATTCAGTACTTTTTCAAACTTACGACTGTTGCTATATTTCTTTTTATAGCCTCGATTATCTATCCATATGGCTTTACTGCATCTAGGTAGGTCAGACTATACCATAACACTTACTTCAGTTTATTATTACCGAGGTCTGCTACCCAACTCCAAGTTACTCTCTCGCTGCTTATCCTATATGTATAAATCTAAGTCCTTTAATGCTTCCTTATTATTGTTCATCTAAACAATGACATCCTAATATCCTCTCATACTTTGGAACTTTTATCCATCTATTATTGATTCACCTTAATGTTGATCTATAATCTACCACTGATAACTTGAAACCTCTTACGTAATACATTGTCACTAGGGATCACGTCTCATCGGGGAACATCTAAAGTGATTTGCCTGATCCACCTAGGGACGATACTATACTTTAATAATCGTACTTCATAGCATCCCAACGCGATTCATCTTATGGGGGTAATCTAGTCTCGTGCAATTTATGAAATTGCTTTTCTTTAAATCATTACTCAAAGGCCTAAACGTCATCCTCTTATCTATCACAATTACACCCTTAGTCTACGACTAGGGACACATTCCATCTTTTCTAAATGCCCATAGTATTAAACTCCTATGAGTTCATTCAGGCTATACTAAGCTTTTTATAACTTACGAAAACCATCAGCTCTCTTGTTTTGATGGGTTTAATCCCAAAGTCTTACCTATTCGCGTCACATTCTCACTCACCTTTTCTTATCCTTACTCATGTCTACCTAAAACCTTGTCGCTCTACCATACTTTAGCTCGCAACCTAGACATATCTATTTATACTACTTGCAACCTTCCTTTAACTTGCTAGCATTATAGATTTCCTTATGTTATTCTAGAACCTCAAGCGAGACATATTCTTTACTCTCTTAGATAGACCTCTCGGTACCTAGAAACTATAGGCTGGAAGATATGCTACTGACGATACTATTATCATTTCTGGATAATGAATCACGACGCTTCTAGCCCTCTATCTGAAGTCTGTACTATTCACAACTTTCTGCACTTAAGTATCTCATACCTACTTTACCTTTCTTACCTTTAAATCTTGCATTGCATCTTCTCTCGCTTTCATAACCTCCCTTCCACATAGGTGGAATTCACATCCACACCTTAAAGCTCTACTATAATACATGCACCTCTAGTGCATACACAATCCGGTAGGGGTGGGCGTTCGGAGTTTAAGAACATCGGTTCGGTACTTCGGTATTCGGTATATTAATTGTGTATACCAAATACCGTACTAAAGTAGTTCAATATGACTCGGTATTTCATAGTTTGGTTCAGTACAATTTCGGTATGGTTCGGTAAAATAACTATTAGTTTTCTTTAGACAATTTGCAAGGAAAAAATAATTTTTTCACATATATGTTCTGCCGTATTACTCAATAGCAGTATATATCCTATAGCGAGCCATCTATTGTGGCAGTATTAGTTTACAATCATCTTTACCATGCTAATTGTTTGGTAGAAAGAATACGCCATGGGATATAACATATCCACATACCCTACCCAATTTGTCTTGGCCTATATTCTCAGGTTGACACCTCACTACGATAAGATTGAGTAGGTTCAATAATACCATGATCTAGGATTTTAAAACTTATGAGTGCAGACAGAGTTTATATATATGTCTAAAACTTTTGATAAAATTTAACTACATATTATGTGTATATATATTTCTAGTTCAAGGCAGTGGATGAATATTTCATCATTAGGAGATAAGGGAAATACAGCTACAAGAGCCTTCAAGAATCAGTTAGCGTTTGCATAAACTTTTCGTGGTTTCCTTCCTCTCTAATTTAGCATTCAAAAGGATGTAACTAACAAAAATATAGTGGCATGTTAAACGTTAAATTGATGGATTATATGCCAGCATATGTTCGGCAAATGGGACTTGGAGTTGGGTTGGAAAATGGGCAGTGGGACTTGGACCTGGGTTGGGAAATGGTGGACTGGGCTTACTGAAATATCTCGATATTTCGGTATTTTGGTTTACCGAAGTATAGAAAGTTCAATACCGAAAACCGTATCGAAGTACCACACTTTTAAAATATTTATACCGAAGAACCAAAGAACCGATACCGAAATACCGAATTAATTCGGTCCAGTCCGATATTTTGGTCTTTTGGATTTTATGTCCACCCCTACAATCCGGCGGGAGATTCATACTGACTTCTTATGAGGATGGTACTCTTCTAACTGGCTTTATCATAAAGCTGTTATAGAATATAACTGTTTTACTATCTCTCTTGCACCTCTGCTATTAATGGTGATTCTGTAATGTTTTGATTCACGATTTCTATAATCATCTAGGTCTAATAATCGAACTCCTGATTTACTTAGCTATTGTAACTCTCGAGCTTCCTCTTCTCTCTCAACCTTTATGTAGGCTTAAGTTGTCTTCTAATCTATGGATCAAGGTATTAGCTATTACATTAGTCTTTTGTGGCCGCTATGCAACATACATGTTATAATCTTCTAATAATTCAATCCTTTGTCTGTTACTCAATTCTTTCTTTTAACCTATACTGAAGTCTTCCATAACTGTATGAATCTCAACATATATGTTGCATGGATAATACTCTAAAATCTTAGTTGCGGTCATAATGTAACTAACTCTAGGTCGTAGATCGAATAATTCCTTTTGTGCCTTCTCAATTGTCTTTAAATACAAGCAATTACTTTTCCTGGTCATTCTGCCACTTGCTGCATGAATACTTGGCTTATCTTAGTGCCCACGAATAATGTAATTTTCTATAACTCATATGATCTCAAATATCACTTTTGATTATTTTCTTTACTCCCGGTTCATTAGTCATGATAGGTGCCACTTTCTTATAGAGTGCATACAATAATCTAATAAGACTGGTGTTATAAGATCATTTCTTCTATAATATCGAATTCAGGTTGCTATGCTTAGGTCGAAGTCTTCTTCCATATTACCTCAGCTAGTCTTCCGTTATAGTACTTAGGGGAGACCCTCTTACTCTTGTAAAGCTGCGGGCTTATTACCTCGTATACCCAACGGATATTTTTTATGTTCTTACTCGCCTATAATTATCTTTAGTTACTTACCTCCGCGCCCTTGTGCTCATAGGGTTGCTTCTGTACTAAACTTTTAATTGTCTCCCCAATGGCACTCTCTTTTATTTCTGTAATACTTATACGTACCTTTAACTACCCCAACTTCTATCTGAATATTTCTCAAAGATTACGATGTCATACATGTGAGACTGAATTCCCTATGTTGGGGTTCACTACGTTTATCTTGCAAGATCTGCTGATTTATGTATATCCTCTTGTCTATCCATAACTATACTCTTCCTAAATTAACTACTAACTACTCGTCGGACCATTCTTATATCTATATTCTGCGTAAAATCTCTTGGGTTATGTCATTCGTCTTACTTACCTATCGCACTAGCTCCTTATGTATCAAGTGTCTATTCACACTTATTTATTAATAACATCCTAGATGAGAACCCTTATTGTCTCTCCCCGACATCGTTCTTGCATAATATTCTGAAGTCGTAACATATCTGTAGGATCTCAATAAATGCAATCTCATCCCTTTCACATTTTTATCACATTCTTTCTTTACCATTCCATAGTTACCTAAACCACTTAACTCCTACTTAATACCATATCACACCATCTTCCCCTCTTTAGGAGAGTACTAGCATTTAATGCTCTGAGGTTTTATATGCAGATGTTTTACCTCTTTATCTTCGGCGTCTTTCCATATTTTCAATGACCCTTACTCGGCTTGCAATAATCCTTCTGTACCAGGAATAACTGAATTTCTTACTCACGAGAGTGACACCTAGTGTAACTGGCACACTTAGTCCCTTAAGCTTAACTTTGCTTACAACGCTTGCTAAAGGAAGACATCTTCTTGAATGACCTTTAAAGGTTATTCTTCTGTCGTCCATTGTGGTCTCTGAAATTCCCACGATGTCGGCTGTTAGCAAATCCTCCGGTCCCTAATTCATGTTCAGTATATCTTGTTCATTAGCCCATACTGATTTCGATTACTCCGGGGGTCTAACTTAGCCTTTTGGTAATCACGTTTGAGTCACCAACTCATTTCTCGAAATGAGGGTATGACTTTATGGATTATACAGTTTTATTGTCTCAAGGCTTGTCACCTGTTGTCTTTTTCTTCTCCTTGACTATAGACTTTGTCATCATGCCGTATTTTGATTTATAATTATCACCAATTTATCATATCTTACTCATGATGCTTCATTTACTCTCTTCTTATTACCGTCTAATATTTCTATCTGCCACTTTATTCTGAAAACTTCAACAAAACATTCTTTCGCTTTTAGCTCCCCTTGCTCCATCTCACTGGCTCTTTGGGTCACCTAACGTTCTCTTTTTACTAGGGGCGGGAGTCATACTAAGGTAAATATTTATCCTTTCTAGGATTCCACCGCCTATCTTCTAAAATTTTTGAATATTTTAGTATTCATATATGACTGTACTATTTGAGAGTGCACCATCTGGGTGTCTCAAAGGAGAACTATTGCCACGTTTGCAATATCCTTCATAAATGTCGGCTAAAGCTAACAATCTATCCATCATTTCTAACCCCAGTTGGATCTTGATATCACATCCTTCTCTTAAACTATATCTGTTAGCTCACATAGGGCATAACTAAGATGGGTGTCTCCAATTATACATACCTCTGTTAATATTTAAGGTAACTTAGAATGCTTATATTTCTCTATTTGAATTGTAAGTACTGATAATATTCACTAACTAGGTACCTCGTACACTTCTTTACTTTGGTTCTGTAACCTGTTGAAACTTATACTTTTACTTTCTAATACTATCATTGCTGCCTATTCATGGGGTGTGTTAGATATTCCTATCTTAGTGTCTTAAGAAGAAAATTTGCACAAATGGTATGCATGATCTGATAGGGCCTTAATATGGGCCACGTCGTCAAGAACTCTCTCTCTAGTAGTGCCCTTACATGTTGCTGTATTAGCCCTCTAGCTAGCTGTAATCTTTCTAATTGCAAGTATCTCTATATCATTAGCAAACATAATTCCTGGCTTAAACCCTTATGACTCAGCTCTATAACACGATCTAGATTTGAAAGAAGGGTAACAGACTCCTAAATGCCTTATAGCTTCCTGTTTGTATAATATGGTTCACAACACATCTATAAACAAGGCTCTACTAGACACGACTTGTAGACTCCCTAGGATAGAACTACTCTGATACCAAGTTGCCACGCCCCAAACCTGGGTAGGCGTGGCCGGCACCCGGTGCCATATTTGGCCCGAGTGTACCACTATGTAACTGTGAACTCTGGAGGGGTGACCCTCAACTTAGGCCGACGAGGCCTACCTGCAAGCTGACAATACCAATCAAGGTTGACGAGGCCACCATGAATGTCTACAACCAGCAATACCAAACTAACATGTACACAGGGCTGGCAAGGCCACAATGCTGATATAAAAATATATATATGACTTGTCTACAAGCCTCTAGAGATAACTGAACTGTATCATGGTCGGGACAGGGCCTCGACCTACACATCAAATCTATATATAAAAAATGTCTCCAAGGTCTAGACCTGGTAACTGATGTTTGGCTTTGTCTACTGGAAAGGTCTACCCGACTATCTATTAGGAGCTGCAGACATAAAATGTAGCGTCCCTAGCAGAAGGGAGATCAGTATGAAATAATGTACCGAGTATGTAAGGCAATAGAATAACTAAAAGCTGAGACTGAATTGATAATATAATAACTGAAAGTAAATGAGAGTCAAAGATGATATGAAGATATGCTTACCTATAGATAATGACTCAACTCTCTCAATACAATGAGTAAAATAGTTGTCCGACCCAATAAGGCTCGGTACGCATAACTGTTCTGCCGTAGTAGGCTCGCTCATAGGCTCTCGGCCATACTAGGCTCTGTATCTCAGCCATTCTGGGCTCGCTCATAGGCGCTCGGCTACAGTAGGCTCGGTATATAACTTACCATCTGATCAGAGGTTGCCCAATAGGGGCTTTTGCACCAATTATAGCTCGATGGTGGTGAAAATACTATAATACTGTATATATATACACACCCTCTTCTCTCTTGATTGAAAGAAGGTGATACTTAACTGAATATAAAGCCCGATGAGGAAGAATACTGTAACTTATGAGACAAGGATAATGTACATAAATTCAGGAGTACGAACTTCTCTTTGTGTCTCGTTATCAAACGCATGTAGTTAATATATCATGCCAAAATTAAGAAAAGGCTTAGCCATAATGTACAATAACTATGTTGAACTCATCTCGTCACTTCAATCTACAACAACGATAATAATGTTATCGTTATACTACGAAAGATGCAACTATCATACAACAAACGACAAGCTTATTTTATATTAAAACCAGCAAAATCTCCCCTGTTTTCCATGCTTTCCCAAGTCCATAAACAAACAAGAACCCATACAACATTCACCTATATACTTTCAGCACCATAACACAAATCCAGTTACATAACAAGAAGTGCATAAACATCACCAACGAAACTACTATTTAACATGACGAACAACAAACAACATATCCAGTATGGTATTAAGTATAATGGGAGGACTTCTAACCTCCTATTCCTCTCCTAATTCACCCTCAAACATCCCAACAATCCAAGAATTCAAACAATAGTACAACGAGCGGCAAGCTCGGTTTGTGATTAAACCACTATAGTTTTAAACTCCTTCTTCCTTTCAGAATTTATCAAAACCATTAACCACCACATATTCAATAATACCTACTTACTTTGAGCAATAATAAAACTTTAAAACAACCCCATAGCAGTCCCACAAGTTCAGCAACTCAAAATTGATTTTTCACTTTACTAAAACACGTTTCCGACTTGTCTTTTCTTTCAAATCGAGCAACACAACCAACAGTACATACTTAAGCATCTTATCCTATAAAACAACCATTAATTCAACTTAAAAATAAGTTCACAATCAGCCAATAGTGATGCAACAACAACCAACATACCACAATTTTGAAACTCGCAAGGTCTAATCTTTACGATCGAGTTACAATTCGTAGAAGCATAGATAAGGGAAGGAGAAGCATAAACTTACCTTGGACCGGGTAGAACCCATTAAAACTAGTCCTTCTTCATCCAAAATCAGTCCCCCAATATAGCTACAAGAAGGAGAAAGAGAAACTAGTAAGATGTCTAGGTTTTTCGGCGCTAGAATCACATCGTATCACCCAAAATCACCTACGGTTTGTGTGTGATTTTTGGGAGAGGAGTTGGAGGGGTTCAATCTGATGTTCTTGGTATGAAAAATAAGTGAATGAAATGAGTTAATAATCCATTAAAAGTACTCTCTTGGCTGCCCCTCTCTAGTCACTTTAGGAGCTTTTAATTGTGGCCTCTCCTTTTGGCAAGTAGGTGATGCACCTACTTGTCACCTACCAGTCTGCACAGTCTCGTGAAAATGCGAATATCTCTCTACTATAATATCACATTGACATAACCTTTAATGAGTTAGAAACTAGACTCGTAGATATTCAATTTGGTAGGTGGATCATCACGTAATTCCTAGTATATTGAGAGAAAAACTTAGATACATTTGACCTAATTTTCAGCACATTTATGAATGTACCTTGTGATGACCTTTGTCAACTTTTGTTTCACAACTCGCTTGAATTCAAAACATAACACACGAATATGATACAACTAAAATAACTCATAACATAACCTCCTTATCATGTTAAGCACCCTGGTCTCACCCCAAAATTACATGTTATAACATTCCCAACTTGTCGACTTTCGACAAAACTTATTTTCTTCAATTCGTTTAGCTTCTAAGCCTTCTAACCCTCTTGGTACTTGTAGTTCATGATCTTAAGTATTTGTAACCTCCAAGTTAACATAGTTAACTTACTTTATGTACTTTCAAAGATGATCTCATTTCTTAGCTTACATCCATAGACTTGCGACGTACTTTTATGTCCGAAAACATAGGGTGTAACACTTTCTGTGTGCTGGAGTTCCAACATAATATACTAGAAGTTCATACACAGGTGTACCAATCTCCAATTTCCGTATTGCAGCAAAATAATGGCTATTTTTCAATAACTTTACAAATGCTGGCTATTTTTCAATTATCAGTCCGAAAATTGGTTAGCCCGTGCTATTTTCCCGTGAATTTGATATTAGGCCCAAAAGTGCCTGGTTTTAATCTAGAAGAACTGAACATGTCCAGGCACCATGCATTTGAGTATATAATTTATTTATTTTTGGTTTGAGAGTGTATAATATTACGTGCACATTGTGAGAGTTGTGAGGTGTAAAATGTAGAAATAGCGCACGGGAAGGAATCTTTCTGTTAGATAAAATTTAATTGTTATAAAAGTTTTATGAGCTAGATGGCATGATTTTCATTTGTTTTCTTTTAAGCTAACAACACAAAACTCAAGAATTCTAATGTTATAAAGTACTATAGATGTGACTATTCTTGTGCTTTTCAACTTTCTCAAAAAATAAAGTTAATTAAAATGCAAAATTGAAAAATAACATGATAAACACTAAAAACACATATTTGAATGCCAAAAATAAATTTAATAGGAGAGGGACAAAATTAGGTGTATATTTCTATTTACATAGCAATCCATCATGACATTCACACCGATAACGGAAACAATTGTTGAAGTTTTTGTTATTTAAGATGAAGTAGTCTTAAAATGAGGGTGAATGGGAAATGAAGGGAAAATAAAATTTTTGAGTAAAATTTTAAGTTTTCCCCTCTTGACAATGAGACATTGTCCCATATTGGAAGAGGAAAAGATTTTTGGTGGGTATATATATAATTGCTCTTCTTGTAGCTCTTAAAGAGTTAAGAAGAAAGCAAGCCTCGCGTCGTCGTCGTCGCTCGCTCGGCTTCGTAACGGATATGTTCCAATCCGTGTATCAGCATTTCCATACGATTTTCTGAGTTTCTACTCTTTTGTTCTGCATTGTTTTAACTTCAAACAAAGCAACTGTAAGTGTGATTTGCTACCGAACTTTGTGTTC
>AWOL01S0103095.1:0-10125 GCA_000715115.1 Nicotiana otophora | reverse complement strand
ATAACCTTGGGTACTAGGAGGGGATTAAATTCCTTAAGGAAACACTGTGAATTCAGTGGGCTCGAATACGATTTACTGTTTCATTACGATAACTTATATTTCGCAGAATTATTATTTACAAATACAACAATATTGGCGGTACTAACAACAATAACACTTCATAGCGAGTATGCAGAAATATAACGATCAAGTAGGCATAAATACCCAGCTTCAGGATCAAAATTAAGAAGGGTTGTTTGATTAGCTCATTGTAAGGTTTTAGGATGACAACGATTTTTATTTTAAAAACTAAAATGATATATTAAAAGCTCAAACGTATATTTTGTCAAGTTTATTTTTGCTGAGGTTAGTGTTAGAAATGTCTAACTTAAAATATAACAAAAGGTTTGGTTGTAATGTCTAGGATTTGATTTTTAAAAAGTTAATAAAGATAACAATACTCCAAAGTTATTTAAACCAAGAAAAGAAAAGAAAATTTTGTATCATTAATTATATCAAACAACTATACTATAATTTCAAATTAATTAGGTTTACTCGCTATGAATCTTTATAATTGGACTGTTTTACAATAAAAATCATAGTATAGTCCATCTTAGCGCTAGCACATACTCATTGACTAACCGTACAAAGTCAAGATGCATGACTCAGTGTCACGACCCAAAATCCAACTAGTCGTGATGGCACCTAACCTAACCCGCAAGATAAGTCAATTAACAATAAACTACAATATAATGATAATAATAAGAGTCAAAAATGAAATTACTGAATTTTATACAACTTCCCAAGGACTGATAGTACAAATCATGAGCTTCTAAGACCTAGAGTTTACAAAGTTGATATGAAATAAATATATCATCTATTCGAAACGTACATAAACAGATTTTTGGGACTAAAGCTACCAAGAACAAGAGGCAGCTATAATCAGAACGCAGGTACATATTCAATGCCAGCTCCCGCCATACACAGCAACATCAGCTCCAAAATCTACACGCAAGGTGCAGAAGGGTAGTATGAGTACAACCGACCCCATGTACTCAATAAGTAACAAACCTAACCTTAGGTTGAAAGCAGTGACGAGCTTGGACAACGGTCAAAGTTCAACATCAATAGCCAAGAATAATTTGTAACAATATAATAAAAGCAGCACAAGTAATAACTCAAAGATATGATGCTTAGCTCGTTCACAGTTACATAAAAATAAGCCTAACACTCATGCATAATATAACAGAATAACAATTTAAACCTTAATAACTCAACAATTAATATAAAATAAACTTCGCTACTCAGCATGTATAATTTTCCAAAACTTGGTGATAACGAGTCACAAGCTCTACAACGGTGTCATAATCATTTCTATACATTTGTGTCTAATAAAAGAAGGAATATATAGAAATAGATAGAGGGTGACTCTGAGGCCTGCGGACGCCAACAAATGTACCTTGAAGTCTCCAGGTACGAACAAAACTCATTGGTGTCTGGACTGGTAGGAGGTACCTGGATCTGCACAAAAAGATGTGCAGAAGCGTAGCATGAGTACACCACAATGGTACCCAGTAAGTGCCAAACCTAACCACGGTAGGGTAGTGACGAGGTCAGGTCAAGGCCCTACTGGAATAAATAGGAAACATAATGAGTAATTAACAGTGTAATAATAATAATAATGAAAATAAAATAAGTAAGAAATATACCAAGATTAACTACACTGAATTAAGATAATTAATGCATCACGGAAGAAAACAAGGGAAGTTATGCCAAGGAAACGAAACAACCAAACACAAGTAAAGTAATAGAGAAGTATCAACAAGAGTCACTACCGAGGTATCGCCTTGTAGTCTCAAATCACAAAACAGTTCACAATCTTTTCTTATACCTCCGTGGGAGCCTTCCATTTAGTTTTGAAAATTATTTTTTTCGAAACAGCATCCCGCATTTTATCATACCTTATCGCACTGTATGGCTTCTAGTAGTTTTCCTACTAGCAACGCGTATCAAGCCCACCTTATCTCACCGCATGCGTTTCAACCCAAAACCTTATACTACCGCATGCATATCAATATCACAACGTATCACAAATCTCACCTCATGTGCTCAATATCACAACTTGCCAAGAAACCAACAACAATAGTAGTTTCACAACAAGTAGCCCATGGCTCAACCACAATATGTACAAGAGTATCAACAATAACAACCGGAGGTGAATAACTCAACGAGAATAGTATTTCACAACTTAACACTTTGCCTTAATGTGAATCATGACCCTTATAACTCAATATCAATTTCAACAATAAGATATCCCAAGAATAACAACTTCAAGTAAAGAATTCAACGGATAAATATTGAATATGGAATAAAACAATTAAAAACTTCGACTAAACATGTAGAGCAATTAACAAGTAAGAGATAAGACAAGTAAAACATGTGAAAATAGATTAATGATGATGAATATAACATGATAAGATAATTCAATTAAGGCATGAAAGGAATCTACATAACTAAAACAGGTAAATTTCCATATTTAGCCCGTGTACACACTCATCACCTTGCGTACACAGCTTCCACACATTACAATTATCACAAACAACACCAATCCTAGGCAAGACACTTACCTCAAAGCACGCTAACTCAATCTACTAGTAGCACTTTTCCTCGATTATCCAACTCTGAACGGCTCGAATCTAACCAAAATAATTTCATACCATAAATATAAACTATAGGAAACTATTTCGTACAATAAAGTTACGACCTTTGCAAAGAAATAAAAAGTCAACTCAAAAAGTCAATCCGGGCCCACATCTCGGAACCCAATAAAATTATAAAATTCGAACACCCATTCGATAACGAGTCCACCCATACAAAAATTACTCAAATATGACCTCAAATCGCCTTTCAAAACTCCAGTTTTAGTCTAGGAAGTTTCACAAAAATTTTCCCAAATTTTCAATTTAAAATACTAATTAAATGATGAAAACAATAATTGATTCGTGTAATATAGCCAAAACCGAGTTAGAATTTCTTACCCCGATGATTTTCTTGAAAATCTCTCGAAAAATCGTCACAAACCGAGCTTTCTAGGTCCTAAAATGAAAATGAGATCAAACCCTCGAAATTAGGCCTTTTCTGCCCAATGATTCCGCATCTGCGGTCACTCAGTCGCTTCTTCGATGCCGCACCTATGGAAAAACCATCGCAGGTGCGGTTTCTACTTAGGCCATGACTTTCCGCTTATGTGGACCAAACGCGCATCTGCGCTTCCGCTTCTGCAACAATAGTCCAAGCTAGCCCTGTCCGCATCTGCGACCACTTCTCCGCACCTGAATACTCGCAAATGCGGAAATCTCCTCGTATCTATGATCCCAGCTAGGCAAAGCCAGCTTCGCTTCTGCAGCTTGAGGGTCGCTCTTGCGGCGCCGCACCTACAACCCAAAATGCGCAGGTGCGATTGCACTAGAAGCAGCAGTGCTTCAGCAATGCACCAATTCCAAACTTGTTTTGGATTCAATCCGAGTAACACCCGGGGTCCCCGGGACCCCGTTCGAATATACCATAAAGTTACAAAATACATAACGGACCTACTCGAGGCCAAAAATCACATCAACAACATCAATTCTATGAATCGCAACCCAAATTCAAGCCCATGAAACTATGAACTTTCGAATTCCAAAACTAATGCCGATTTATACCAAAACAACTCTGATTGACTTCAAAATTTGCACACAAGTCATAAATGACATGACAGACCTATTCTAACTTCCGAAATTGAAATTCGATCCCGATATCAATAAAGTCAATTCCTGTTCAAAATTTTCAATCTTCTAAACCTTCAACTTTCACACTTTCGCTAATTTACGCCGAAATGACCTATGGACCTCTAAATCAATATCCGGACACGCTCCTAAGTCCAAAATCACCATACAGAGCTATTGGAACTGTCAAAAACTCCATTCTGGAGTCGTCTATACAAAAGTCAAACTACGGTCAACTCTTTCAACTTAAGGACTATATGTCCCATTTTACTCTGAAACTCACCCGAAACCAAAACCAAATACCCCCCGACACATCACATAACCATAATACAACATAGAGGAGGCAATAAATAGGGAATCAGGGCTAAAATACTCAAAACGTCTGGTCGAGTCGTCACACATGCTGTTCAGGTATAACAGTAAAATCCCAAATCTTTTACCGAACTTACCAAAGTAAGAGTATATTAGAAAACTGTGATTTTTCCCAAATAATTTCAACAACATATAAAATTCTCCATTATCAGATAGCATGAGGAAAGTACACCTTTATGCTTACATGTCAATATGTATGAGAAGTCATAAATATCACAATACCGTTTAGCATGAGTAAATGCATCTTTATGCCTACATTCAAGTATGCATGTCAAATGTAATGTATCACGGTGATAAACTCATGTGCTCATGCTCTTGGAGTATTCAACCTCACTCAGTACGCTCAATCACTCAGCACCTCCCAATCACTCAACACTCTCAATCATTCAGCACATCTCAATCACTCAACACCTCTCAATCACTCAACACTCTCAATCATTCGGCAATCGCACTCATCGGTACTTGCGCTCACTGCTCGTATGTCAGACTTCGGAGGGGCGAATCCTGCCCAAGCGCTAATATAAGCCAATCATGACATGTTGCGGCGTGTAGCCCGATCCCATTATTAATCAATAAAGCATATTGCAGTGTGCAACCCAATCCTATAAATATCACTCACAATCAGGCCCTCGACCTTACTCAGTCATCAATCTCTCCAATCTCTCAGGCTCATAAATCTCATACCAATCAGCCCAAACAATGATACATGATGTAACAATAAATGATAACAGAGACTGGGATATGATATGTAAATGAATGAATATGACTGAATATGAAATTATAATTTAAGAGAATAATTCAACAGCAGAAGTGACCTCAGTGGGTCCCAACAGAATAAGCTTATAGCCTAAACATGGTTTCTAACATGGATCACAGCTCAATTACTCTAGCATGAAGAAATTTCATGGATATAAACAAGATTTGGTAACTACACAGTACGACAGAATCCACCGAGCCATAATTCACGTAATCCATGCCCAAACGCCCGTCGCCTAACATGTGCGTCACCTCAACACCAAACACATAACACATATGTTTATGGATTCATACCCTCAACACTAAGTTTAGAAGTGTTACTTACCTCGAACAAGCCGAATCCAATATCGAGCAAGTCAAATAATACTCTAGAAACGCCATCCCATATGTACCGACCTCCGAACGGCTCAAGACTAGCCAAAAGCAACTCAAGAACATCAAATAATATCAAAGGAAACAAACACAATCGATAAAGGTGAATCTTTAATCCAAAGCCTAAAGTCAACCCAAAAGTCCAACCCGAGCCCGTACCTCCAAATCCGATGAAACTTAAAAAATCTGATACCTCATTCAATTACGAGTCCAACCATACTATTTTCACTCAGATACGACTCCGAATCGATGTTCAAAACTCAAAAATTCACTTTATAAAATTTTAGACAAAATTCCTCAAATTTCACTTTGAAATCATCAATCAAATGCCAAAAAAGAAGATGGATTTATGAAATATAATCAAAATCGAGTATAGAATACTTACCCCAATCCATGTGGTAAAAATTGCCTCCAAAATCGCCCAAATCCGAGCTCCCCAACTCAAAATATGATCAAATGAATAAACTCTCGATATTATATGCTTTTGTCCAGCTATTCTGCCTCGTTTCTTGTGCCAACGATCCCAAAACTCACTTTTGATGCCTCCAATGGGTTCCTCGTGAAATATCAGTCAAGTTAGACTTTTGAATCACTCCATTTGACCTTATAATGAAGGAGATATGTTGGTTTCAATATTTGAAAATAGTGCAGGTTTTTAAATACGAATTTAGTGGCAATTTCGTAATTAATCTGAAAAAAATATGGCAACCCAATTCTTAGTAAAATGACCATAAATTACTTATAAGATGTCGAAACTTTATGATTCCAGTTGGTATGGTTCCAAAATTACGATACAGATATAATAGTTTAGTCGAAACACGAATCAAAGGTCGTTTGATCAATATGGTAACCTTTATGCTCAAATCGACGTCGAAATCGAAAACAATCACCATACAACTCAAACTTATCCAAAACTCATCGGAATTTAACCAAACTTTGTGGACATATCCAAAATTATCATACAAACCTATTGTAATAATTAAAACCCGATTCCGAGTTCGTTTATCCAAAAGTCAAACCTTGGTGAACTCTTCCAACTTAAAACTTCTAAAACGAGAATCATTCTTCCAAATCAATCCCGAACCGCTCGAAACCGAAATCAACTATACACGGAAGTCATAATACATAATATGAAGTTATTCAAAGTATCAAACTACCGAATGGAACGCTAAAGCTCAAAACGACCGGTCAGGTTATTACACTGAATCATCAATATCTCATGAGAAAACCCCCTAGAGTAAATATGTTAAGGTGATTTCTGTTTGAGAGTTCAAGTATTAAGAAATAATTATTTTGTAAATTCAAAATAATGTTTCTTATGACCGCACTATGGAGAAATTACTAGTGTATATATATTATCGGCTATTATTTTTTTAAAACAGCTAAAAATATACATTTCATTCTCTTTTTTCCAACCTTAGGTTAGTTCACTATAATGTACAGAGGCCCCTCCTATTTCTTTATCGGATTATAATATTTTGTGACTTTTTGGAATCTTTCCCTCTTTTACTATTGTATACTGTATATGTTTTTAAAAAAAATATGTGCAACGTTTTCCTTTCTAATTTGTGAAGGAAGAATTATGGAATTAATTAATAATATCTTTATTTTATTTTTGATAATTTGTTATGTAAAAGTGATATGACATGTTAGAAATCAAAAGATTAACTAATCATGTTGCATAAAATATAGTAATATACATACATTTATCTTACATATTAACAATTTTATTATTTCTTAAATTTCATGTTAGTCAAATACGGTCATGTTAAATGAAATTGAAGGTGCAGTCCTTTGTCCCAGCAAATTGTTCCTTTAGCGCTGTTGGAATAGGAGTAGTTTTTACTCGACCAGAAGGAAATTGAAGGCGCAGTAATCAAAATTCTCTCTTCAGTAGCCATCAGCAATCCATCAACCAGTGAAGGTATCTTCTTCCTTGTTTCCATTTTATGAAAATGTGCTTAGATTTAGGTTATTTCTGAAATCACTTGGGTCTTCTCAGTTGGTCGTTTAATTTTGAAAAAATAGCTGTCAAATGATGAAATTCTGATGTGGCCTTTGTGGTAGGGTATTAGGAGAAGATGCAATTCTTCGGAGGATCAGAGATCAGCCCGTCGCCGCCACCGCCGACGGTATCCGGGAATAATGCACATATGCTGTATGTATTCAATAGGAATGGAGTGTGTCTTCTTTACAGGGAATGGAATCGTCCCCTTAAGACCTTAAACCCTCAGCAGGACCATAAGCTTATGTTTGGTTTGCTCTTCTCCCTCAAATCTTTAACTGCCAAGATGGATCCCACAAGGTCTCATTTTCTACTTAAACTTATTGCTCAATTGGATTAATTTGATCTAACAATTGTATTTAATATTCCAATGAAATGTGTCAATACGTAATAAAATAGAATCGATATAGAGGATTTATATAGCCAACTCACCTAGTTTGAGAAAATACTAACCTTAAGCTCCTAGGACATTTTTGTTGTAATACCACTTATTTTGAAGGCATACTATTACTGTCAAAATGTAGTCTTTCTCACTTCAAATATGTTTTGGGCAGTGCTGAAAAAGGTAACCTTGGGGTGCCACAATTACCTGGACAAGGATGTTCATTTCATAGCTTTCGTACTAATACCTATAAACTCAGTTTCATGGAAAGTCCGTCTGGAATAAAGGTCAGTTTGTGATCCATCTCTTTGATAAGTTCCATCAAAATTGTTCTAGGTCTTATCATACCATGATCGTCAGCTTTCTGTCAGGAGTACTGTGATGCAATTGATCGAATGATATTAACTAATGGAAATTCGTATCTATGCTTTATATTAGTCTCTGTAGTTATTTTCTGATGATGTCTAACTATATTAGACATTCTATCCTAATGCCATCTTTTATTTTAGCCAACTTATTTGTTGTTGCTGTAACTGTGTTACGCAAGGGCTAGTGGGCAGTTCATAGTGTGGTATTGCGGAGAAGTTACTAAATTTTGGGTCTGTTATGAGGTTATTTTCTGATTGTGATATATATGTAAGCCTTATCTTACTAGGTTGGAAGAAAATATGGATAGTAGAGATACATTCAGTTCAAAGAACTGAAGGAAAAGAACACGTTATATTGCTATATGTCTAATGTCATTCCAAGTGATTCATGGATGGTAGTAGGAAAGAAAATCTACAGATTTCTGTAAAGGAAATATCAAATTGAGAAAAGGAGAAGAGCTTTACCAATTAAAAGACCTTTAGGAAGACGTCCAATAACAACATGAGGCTATTTGTGTTGCTCGCATGAGTTTTCATGACCGAATCGAGAAGAGGTCTTTGAAGAGAAAAAATATATATTTTGCAGTTGCTTTCTTATTGAATGAAGGAGGTTGCATGATTTTGAGCTCTGTTTCTTTGATGAGAACATTTGTTTGGCTACACTCTCATGTAAGCAGCCATCACTAGCCACCATATGGCCTAATCTTTGCAGTTTTACATTCTTCATGTGGAACTACATTTTATCCACCTTATTCTCTAGAAGACAAGTCGGAAGCTCCTTCTGTAATGTTCAAATAAACTTGTTTTGTTAAGGCCGGCATGCTTCTTTCACTGTATTTGATCTCTCAATCAGTATGTAGATATACTGAAGCTGCATCAGGGATTTGTGGTGTGTGCACTTGGAGGAACTGAAGATTTACCATGTAGGTAAAAAATTGAATCAGCTGACTTGAGTCTGCTAATCCGTATGTTCACTATGATCTTACTTCCTCAAGAAGAAGGAAAAGAATGACCCTATTCAGATGTCAAGTTACTTATTGTGGATTGTAAATTTGACATAATTACTTTGTCCTGTGCACCATGTAGTATCAGTGATAAGACCCTAAGTGGTACTTGATTTTGGTCATAGTTTTAACTTCTTCCCATATTGATTTCTTCTCAATTATATGAGCTATGAAGGTAACTTGTAATTACTCCGCCTGAAAGAGTAACTAGGGCTCTCTGAATTCTTCCAGCTCAACTTGCCATGATGCAAACATTTCCATTCATAGTGTTTGAGGTCTCAGATGGTGTATTCTTGGAAGAAAGGGCTGCTTCCTTTTCCTATTATTTTTAGTAACAAAGACCTGCTTCATTCCATTTGGAGATTGAAGAAATTACAGAGTACTTTGCTGAAAAACTTGATTATTCCCTTAAGCTTGATCAGGAATTTACATGATAAGAAAATGGATCTTGGGCCTAACTCAAACCCAAAAGCTAGCTTATGAGGCAAGGATTGTCCAAAGCCATATAAGGAGACCAAGTCCCCCATCCACTACCGTGTAGGAAGCTAACGCCCCACACGCCCATGCCTACCAATTGTAGCGTAGTCAAGATGATATGGGGGCGCGTCATTAAACCAAGAATTGGGATGGGTCTGGCTCTGATACCATGAAGAAATTAGAGAGTACTTTGCCGAAAAGCTTGATTGTTCCCTCAAGCTTGATTGGGAATTTATGTACATTACAATGTATACATTTTTGGCAAGTGTATAATTACAGAATAAACTCCAAATCAAATCCCTGAGTAATGCAAATCCAAATCCTAGAATATCTTAACAGAGATAAAACGAGGATCAAGGATCCTGATGAGAGGCACTGTTATCTATGTAGGCATGTCAGGGTCCTTGAAGGGTACTAATTTTATCTACTAGAGAATGTCATATTACAAACATTGTTCTATGTTTGAAGGCCATGTCTTGCTAATTATTTTACATTAAGTGTTACATAAGAACATGTTCTTGGCATTACCTTATTACTGTATATGACTATATACTCTTTGGTTCCTATCCTCTTCTTCGATAGGCGACAAACACATAATGGTTTTATTCAACTTCACAAACTTTCAGTACGTGTCTGAATTTCTTTT
>AWOL01S0103092.1:0-25056 GCA_000715115.1 Nicotiana otophora | reverse complement strand
CGGTATCGCAAACATGCCCATATCTCTCTACTCCGATATCGTATTGACAAACGGTTTAATGCGATGGAAAATAGATGCATAGATCTTTAATTTGATGTGTGGAACACCCTTTAAATCTAAGTATATTGGGAGAAAATTGTAGTTACATTTAACCCACAGTTTCTGTAAAACGTATGAACGTAACTTGTGATGACTTTCATCGACTTTTGTTCCACCACTCGCTTGACTTCAAAACATAACACACGACTATCATACGACTAACATAACTCATAACATAACCTACTTATCAATTTAAACACCCTGGTCTCACTCCAAAAGTACATGTTATAACATTCCCAATTTGTCGACTTTCGACGAAACATTATTTGTTTTCAATTCCTTTAGCTTCTGAAACTTCCAACCATCTTTGTACTTGTTGTTAATGATCTTCAATATTTGTAACCTCCGAGGTAATATGATTAACTTACTTTGCAAACTTTTCAAATATGATTTAATTTATGAGCTTACATCAATTGACTTATGACGACTCATACGTACGAAAACATGGGTTGTAACAAATATAATCATGAAATATAGTTGGAAATTGATTAAAACTACATACATAATGATTGTAGGTGAAAATCCCCTCTCCAAATCGCCTCCCACCGAGTCTAGGGTTCTAAAATAAGAGAAAATGAGATGAAATCCCGACTTTTCAGGCTTTTGTTTAGTCGCAGATGTCGCAATTGCGCCAATGGGTTTGCAATTGCGAAGAAAGCCTCGCAATTGCGGCTACTGATAGCCTAAGGGGGAAGGCGTAAATGCGACATTGGCTTCGCATTTGCGAAGCCTGTCCCCATCGCAAATGCGACATAATTATCGCAAATGTGAGCCTACATGCCCAGGTACTAATTCAAAATTGTGATTTAGGCATCGCAAATGCAACACATGAGACCTTCTATTAAGATCGCAATTGCGAAGACCACCCGAGGCATTAACATACTAGCAACCTGAAATTGGGTCCAAACCTTTCTGAAACACGTCCTCACCCGAGCCCTCGGAGCTTCAAACCAAACATTCACACAAGTCTAAAAATATCATAGAAACTCGCTCGCGCGATCAAAACATAAAAATAACATCTAGAACTATGAATCGGACATCAAAACACATGAATTTCAAATTAAATTTAAGAACCTCTAAAATTGCAACCAAGCGTCCGAATCCTATCAAACCAACTCCAATTGACACCAAATTTTGAAGACAAGTTCCAAATAGCAAAAACACCTATTCCAAGTCCCAAAACCAAATTGTGAACCCGATAGCTAAAAAGTCAACCCACGGTCAACCTTGGAAAACCTTCTTAAACTCAAATTGCCAACTTTTGGCAAAACAAGTCAAATCAACCTAGGTACCTTCGAATTGAATTTCAGGCATACGCCCAAGTCCAAAATCATGATACAAACCTATCAGAGCCGTCAAAATACCTTTCTGGATCGTTGTCACAAAATTCAAACTTCGATCAACATTTCAAAGTTAGGCTTCTAAACCAAAGGGTCCAAACTAACCCAAAACCTTCCCGGAACGAAGTTAACCAACCCCGTAAGTTATAAAAACACAAATACACATGTGTGAAGCATCAAAAGTGAAAGTGAGGCTCAAATACATAACATGATCGGTCGGGTCGTTACATTCTCCCCCTCTTAAAATAAATGTTCGTCCTCGAACGTGCATAGAGACATACCTAAAGTGACAAAAAGGTGAGGATAACGACTCCACATATCGTGCTTGGTCTCCCCGGTCACCTCCTATATTGGATGACCCCTCCATTGAACATTCATTAAAACAATATTCTTTGACCTTAACTTTCGGACCTGCCTATCCAAGATGGCCACTGGCTCCTAAACATAAGTCAAATCCTTGTCCAATCGGACTGGGCTAAAATCTAATACATGTGATGGATCATCATAATACTTCCGGAGTATGAAAACATGGTAAACCGAGTGAACTGCCGATAAGCTAGGTGGAAATGCAAGTCTGTAGGCCACCTGTCCAACTCTCTCAAGGATCTCAAAATGACCAATATACCTATGGCTCAACTTTCCCTTATTTCCAAACCTCATCACACCTTTCATGGGTGAAACTCGAAGCAAAACCCTCTCTCCCACCATAAATGCTACATCACGAGCCCTCCGATTAGTATAACTATTCTGTTTAGACTATGTTGTATGAAGCCAATCCTGAATAAAGTTGACTTTCTCCAAGGAATCCCTAAACAAATTAGTGCCCAACAACCTAGCCTCTCCCAGCTCTAACCAACCAGCTGGAGAATGGCACTATCTCCCATATAAGGCCTCATAAGGAGCCATCTGAATACTCGATTGGTAGTTGTTATTGTAGGCGAACTCTGCAAGCGGTAAGAACCCACGAGCCCTCGAAATACATAACACAGGCATGTAGTATATTATCCAAGATCTGAATGGTGCGCTCGGACTGCCCGTCTGTCTAGGGGTGAAATGATGTACACAACTCAACCCGCGTGCTTAACTCATGCTGCACAACTCTACAAAATTTCGATGTGAACTGCACGCCTCGATCAGAAATGATGGAAATGAGCACGCCATGGAAGAGGATAATATCCCAAATGTAGATCTGAGCTAACCGCTCTGAAGAATAAGAAGTCATCACCGGAATGAAGTGTGCGGACTTAGTCAACCGGTCCATAATAACCCAGACTGCATCATATTTCTTCAAGATCTGTGGCAAGCCTACCACAAAATCCATAGTCATACGCTCCCACTTCCACTCCGGTATCTCCAATCTCTGAATTAACCCTCCAAATTTTTGATGCTCATACTTCACCTGCTGACAATTCAAACGTCGAGAGACATAAGCAACGATATCTTTCTTCATTATCTGCCACAAATAGTGTTGTTTCAAGTCACGGTACATCTTCATGACACCTGGGTGAATAGAATAGCGTAAGGTGCAAGCCTCCTCAAGTATCAAATCTCTCAACCCATCCACATTTGGAACACAAATTTGGCCTTGAGGCCGCATAACACCATCATCACCAATCATAACCTCTTTGGCACCACCCGTTGCACCGTATAACATGAGAGCGTTGATGCACTCGAATAATGATGACTGAGCCATAACACAAGCAATAACCCGACTAGGCTCTGAAATATCCAATCTCACAAACTGATTGACCAAGGCCTGGACATCCATGGCTAGTGGCCTCTCTGCTACTGGTAAATATGCCAAACTGCCCATACTCTAAGCCTTCCTACTCAATGTATTGTCCACCATATTGGCCTTTCACGGATGATATAATATGGTGATATCATAGTCTTTCAGCAACTCTAACCATCTCCACTCCCGCAAATTAAGATCCTTCCGTTTGAGCAGGTGTCGGAGACTCTGATGGTCGGTATAGACCTCACAATGAACGTTTACAGATAGTGCCTCCAAATCTTCAATGTGCGAACAATAGATGCCAACTCTAAATCATGCACAGGGTAATTCTTATCATAAACCTTCAACTTCCGAGACGTGTAGGCTATCACCCTAATGTCCTTCATCAATACCGTGTGAAGCCCAATAAGAGACATGTCACAATACACGATATAGGATCCCGAGTCAATAGGCAACACCGACACTGGGGTTGTAGTCAATGCAACCTTGAGATTCGGAATGCTTGCCTCACACTTGTCAGACCATCTGAAAGGAGCACCCTTCTGGGTCAATCTAGTCAAAGTTGTAGCAATGGACAAGAATCCCTCCACAAGCGGCGATAATAACCTGCCAAACCAAGAAAACTCCAAATCTCAGCAGCTGAAGACGGTTTGGCCCAACTCTGAACTGCCTTAATCTTCTTCAGATCTACCTTGATCCCCTCACTAGACACCACGTGGCCCAAGAATGCCACTGAATCAATCCAAAACTCACACTTGGAGAATTTAGCATATAGCTTCTTCTCCCTCAAAGTCTAGAGCACAATCCTAAGATATTGCTCATGATCCTCATGGCTATATGAGTACACCAATATGTCATCAATAAATATGATGATGAATGAATCAAGATACGGCTGGAACACACTATTCATCAGGTGCATAAAGGCTGCTGGAGTATTGGTCATCCCAAAAGACATCACAAGAAACTCGTACTGACCATAGCGGGTCCTGAATGCCGTCTTCAGAATATTAGAATCCCGAATCTTTATCTAATGATACCCTGATCTCAAATAAATCTTCGAAAATACTCTAGCACCCTGAAGTTGGTCAAATAAGTCATCAATGCGCGGTAGTGCGTGCTTGTTCTTGACTATAACTTTGTTTAGCTGCCGATAGTCAATACACATTCTCATAGTACCATCCTTCTTCTTCACAAATAGAATCGGCGCACCCCAAGGCGACACACTGGGCCTAATGAAGCCCTTATCCAACAACTTCTGAAGCTTTTCCTTTAACACCTTCAATTTCGTTAGTGACATGTGATACTGTGGAATAGTGATGGGCAGAGTGCCCGGCACCAGATCAATACCAAAATTAATGTCCCTATCGGGTGGCATACCCTGCAGGTCTGCAGGAAAAACCTCTGGGAAGTCCCTCACTATCAGAACTAACTCAACAGTAGGAGCATCAGCACCAGCATTCCACACGAAGGAAAAATATTCCAAACATCCCTTCTCAATCATCCGTTAAGCCTTCAAACATGAAATCACTCTACTGGGAACATAATCTAGGGAACCTCTCTACTCAACCCTAGGCAACCCTGATATCGCAAACGTCACGGTCTTAGCGTGACAATCCAAAATAGCGTGATATGGTGACAACCAATCCATGCCTAAAATCACATCAAAATAAACCATGTTAAGCAGTAAAAGATCAACTCTCGTCTCTAATCCCCCAATAGTCACCACACACGACTGATATACATGGTCCACAATAATAAAATTACCCTCCAGTGTAGACATACAAATAGGCATAACTAAAGAATCATGAGGCAAATCCAAATAATGAGCATAATATGATGACACATATTAATAAGTGGAACCAGGATCAAATAATACTGAAGCGTCCATGTGGCATACTGAAACAATACCCGTGATCACGTCATGGGAGGCAAATGCCTTTGGTCTGGATGGAAATCCATAGCAATGGCCTAATCGTTGCCTGATCGACCCCCCTGTAGGGCGGCCTTGAGCTCACTGAGCCCCAGGCCAAGCTAGTTGTGTGGGTGTTTTAGATACTAGTACTAACATCATAGGCCAAGAGCTCTGTTGTGGGACCCTACTAAACAATCTAGGGCAATCTCTCTTAAGATGACTCAAGTCTCCACACTCATGACAAACCTTCATGTAAGGCTGCTGACCCTAATATCCCAAAAAATTGCATGTGGAAACCTGGGCAGATAGTGCACGGTAAGAACTCTGTGCCAAAAACGCACTCAATAATGACTGAGATGGGCATGCACTGTAAGAACTGTGGCTAACGTAAGAACCACAAGGAACATGGCAAGCTGTCTGAACGGGTCTAGAAGAACGACCTCTGTTGTAATGGGACGGGCCCCCAGATAAGGCACTAGTGAAACCACCTAAACTATGAGGCCTCTTGGCCTCCCTCTCCTTACGCTCCTACATGTGAACCAGCTCTAAACGTCTAGCAATCTAGACCACCTGGTCAAACCTAGCATCCGTCGCAGCCTCTTGAGCCATACTGAAACGTAAACTATAGTTGAAGCCATCAATGAACCTCCTAATCTTCTCCATCTCAGTGGGAACCAACCATACTGCATGACGAGCCAAATATGCGAAGCTCATCTCATACTGAGTCACTGTCATTGTGTAGCTACTCAAACTACCTGCGTAACTCCTCTCTACGATTCTAGGAAACAAACTTAACTAAGAAGAGAACTAAGAACCCATACCATGTAAGTGGCCCTGTGTCGGCTGGCCTACTCAACCCATAAGTATGCCACCATCCGTAAGCTGCCCCAGTCCGCTGAAAAGTAGTGAATGCAAACTCATTGGTGTCCAAAATACCTGTTGTGCGAAGAATCCGCTGATGCCTATCCAGAACATCCTGAGCCTCTTATAACTCTGGTCTACTAAACTATGGATGCTTAAGCCTCCCAAAATGCTCTAACCTCTTTTGCTCCTCATCACTCATAAATGGACCAAACTCGGCCCGAGAAGCAGCAACTAGCTGAACTGACAATACACCTGGCGTCTGGTAACCCTATGCTAGCTGCTCTAGAGTATGGGCGGCAGGAGTCTGGGCAGTGGGAACCGAAACCACATGAGCCAAGCCCGTGCACATAGTCAGAATTTGGGCTAAGGCCTCCTAAAGGTCAGGAATAACGATGGGCACTACTGGTGCCTGAGCTGGTCCTACCGGCTCAACAACATCTGGCAATTGCTCCTCAGCCGGAGCAACTGGTGGCTCCACAAGTGCTGCTCTAGTTGTGGTACGAGCCACACCCCGACCTCTATCGCGGCCCTAAGCGGTGGTTCTGATGGCCGTCCACCTGATCCAGTCACACGTGTCCTCACCATATATGAGATAATAGAAGAGTCAAGTTTCAAACACTGGAAATAACAAAACCCGCATGATAAGAATGAAATAAAGTGAAGTTTCCTAACAATTATTTAGCCTCCCGAAGATAAGTTTAGACATCTCTGTACCGATCCATAAGACTCTACTCAACTGGCTCATGACTCGTAATACCTATGAACCTAGAGTTCTGATACCAACTTTTCACGACCCAAAATCCCAACCCTTCATGATGGCGCCTAACACATCTTCTAGGCAAGCCAAACATAATAATAAGAGTCAAAATAATGGAATTTACATAAATAACATAAGTCTAAAACCTCAATATAGGAAAATACCGCTAATACATGATAAATCCCCCTGAAACTAGTAAATACAGTCATGAGCTCTACAACGGTATACAAGTTTGAAAGCTAATAACCATATTTTCTGAACTAACATAAGAAAAAAGACACAAAGACTGCGGGCGAGAATGCAACTCTACCTCATCTCATGATACTCAGCTCAACAAACAATTCCGCTACTGATACTGGTCCTAACACCTGGATCTACACAATTTAGAGCAGACTATAGCATAAGTACAACCGACCCAATGTATTCAGCAAGTATCATAACTAACCTCGATAAGGTAAGAGAAGCAAGAATTATAAGTGTAGAACAATAGTGTGATCAAGTATAAAGTAGATAAGGAACTATCTCTCTATGTGTGTACAATTACTCAAGTACCCTGCTCAACAAATAAAATGGCATATAAGGGTGATATGCAAATGAATCGGGTAAATAACCACAGAAATTGCAAGTAAAGATGAAATGCAAATCCAAAACCAACACTGGCCAAATTTTCCTCAACCTTTCCATATTCGTACCAAACCACTGATCAGTTTACCTCACTATCCATGTGTACACCATCAAGAGAGAAACATTATATGGTGACTATAGGGTGATGGATCCATATCCATACGCAAGCACGGCAAATTCAATGTGCTACCATCCCGGTGTGGTCACAAGCTCAATATCATAATCCGGCCGGCGTGGTCACGAGCATAACAATACAATCCTCACAGCATGGTCACACGCATAACAACCAAATTCGCTCGGAGTGGTCACAGTCATAACAACACAATCCACCTAGCGTGGTCAGAAGCATAACAACACAATCCACTCGGCGTGGTGACAGGCATAACAATACAATCCGCTAGGTGTGGTTACAGGCATCCAGTCCAAATCATATCACAGAGAAGCAAATATACAAGAATACATGTATATGATGAATGAATATTAGATCTCATGCTCCTGGACTGGTATTAATGACATGCTAAAGTGTAGGCATGTGCAAAATGTGCTAACATAGCTCAAATCAGCAATTTCATCACAGAAATAGCAATTATCCAGTTCATTCAAGGAATTAGCCTCTATGTAACCTCAAACATGGCTCAAATAGTTCACAACAAGGTTACAAAAATGAGAAACATTATAGCTTAAAGCGTAACAGTCAATTCTAGGCATATCATAGTCTAAGCACTACCCCGAACATGGATAAATACCCTTGTGCTTGCGCACGGGTTCAAACCCCACACATATGTGCACTTATAGCACTTAGCTATCACAAATAATTTAGACAACTAGTGACTCAACCAAATTTAGGTAACTTACTTACCTCAAGCAAGCCAAATAAACCCTTAAAAATAGATTTTCCCCAAAACTTAGCCTCTGCATAGTGCAAAGCTAACCAAAAATGGCTTAATATCATCAAACAATGCAAAAGAAACCAATTACGATTAATAAAGCTATGATCTTTATACAATTCCTCAAAAGTCAATCCGGGCTGACCCAGTAAAAACCCGAGTCCAAGGGTAGATCTTAATTACCCATAACCCTATGAGTCTATATATGTGTTTTGTTTTCAAATTCGGGTCCAATTCGACTCTCAAATCCAAATTTTTGTTTTCAAAGCTGGTGCCTGAGTTGGTCCCACCGGCTCAACAACATCTGGCACCTGCTCCTCAGCCGGAGCAACTGGTGGCTGCACAAGGGCTGCTCTAGTTGTGGTACGAGCCACACCTCGACCTCTACCGCGACCCTAAGTGGTGGTTCTGGTGGCCGTCCACCTGATCCAGTCACGCGTGTCCTCACCATATGTGAGATAATAGAAGAGTCAAGTTTCAAACATTGGAAATAACAAAACCCTCATGATAAGAATGAAAGAAAGTGAAGTTTCCTAACAATTATTTAGCCTCCCGAAGATAAGTTTAGACATCTCTGTACCGATCCATAAGACTTTACTCAACTGGCTCATGACTCGTAATACCTATGAACCTAGAGTGCTGATACCAACTTGTCATGACCCAAAATCCCAACCCTTCATGATGGTGCCTAACACACCTGCTAGGCAAGCCAAACATAATAATAAAGAGTCAAAATAATGGAATTTACATAAATAACATAAGTCTAAAACCTCAATATAGGAAAATACCGCTAGTACATGATAAATCCCCCTGAAACTGGTAAATACAATCATGAGCTCTACAACGGTATACAAGTTTGAAAGCTAATAACCATATTGTCTGAACTAACATAAGAAAAAAGACACCAAGACTGCGGGCGAGAATGCAACTCTACCTCGTCTCATGATACTCAGCTCAACAAACAATTCCGCTACTGATAACTGGTCCTAACACCTGGATCTACACAATTTAGCGCAGACTGTAGCATAAGTACAACCGACCCAATGCATTCAGCAAGTATCATAACTAACCTCGATGAGGTAAAAGAAGCAAGAATTATAAGTGTAGAACAATAGTGTAATCAAGTATAAAGTAGATAAGGAACTATCTCTCTGTGTGTGTACAATTACTCAAGTACCCTGCTCAACAAATAAAATGGCATATAAGCGTGATATGCAAATGAATCGGGTAAATAACCATAGAAATTGCAAGTAAAGATGAAATGCAAATCCAAAACCAACACTGGCCAAATTTTCCTCAACCTTTCCATATTCGTACCAAACCACTGATCAGTTTACCTCAATATCCGTGTGTACACCATCAAGAGAGAAACATTATATGGTGACTCTAGGGGGATGGATCCATATCCACACGCAAGCACGGCAAATTCAACGTGCCACCATCCCGATGTGGTCATAAGCTCAATATCATAATCCGTCGGCGTGGTCACGGGCATAACAATACAATCCTCACAGCATGGTCACACGCATAACAACAAAATTCGCTCGAGGTGGTCACAGTCATAACAACACAATCCGCCTAGCGTGGTCAGAAGCATAACAACACAATCCACTCGGCGTGGTGACAGGCATAACAATACAATCCGCCAGGTGTGGTTACAGGCATCCAGTCCAAATCATATCACAGAGAAGCAAATATACAAGAATACATGTATATGAAGAATGAATATTAGATCTCATGCTCCTGGACTGGTATTAATGACATGCTAAAGTGTAGGCATGTGCAAAATGTGCTAACATAGCTCAAATCAGCAATTTCATCACAGAAATAGCAATTATCCAGTTCATTCAAGGAATTAGCCTCTATGTAACCTCAAACATGGCTCAATTAGTTCACAACAATGTTACAAAAATGAGAAATATTATAGCTTAAAGCTTAACAGTCAATTCTAGGCATATCATAGTCTAAGCACTACCCCGAACATGGATAAATACCTTTGTGCTTGTGCACGGGTTCAAACCCCATACATATGCGCACTTATAGCACTTAGCTATCACAAATAATTTAGACAACTAGTGACTCAACCGGGAATTAAGAATGAGACAACTGAGACCCTTTGCTAGATTGCAATTGCGATGTTGGTCTTCGCAATTGCGACATCTGAGGCATCAACACACCAGCAACCTGAAATTGGATCCAAACCTTTCCGAAATACGTCTGAAACTCACCCAAGGCCACGGGACTCCAAACTAAACATCCACACAAATCTAAAAAAATCATAGGAACGTTCTCGTGTCATCAAAATACAAAATAACATCTAGAATTACGAATCAGACATCAAAACACATTAATTTCAAAAGAAAACTTAAGAACTTATAGAATTGCAACCAAGCGTCTGAATCCTATCGAACCAACTCCAAATGACACCAAATTTTGTAGACAAATTTCAAGTAGCAAAACAGACCTATTTCAAGTCCCAGAAATAAATTCCAAACCAGATAGTCAAAAAGTCAATCTACGGTTAAGCTTGGAAAAACTTCTAAACCTCAAATTGCCAAACTTTCGGCAAAACAAGTCAAATCAACCTAGGGACCTCCGAATAAAATTTTGGGCATAAGCCCAAGTCCGAAATCAAATTCCCGGAGCAAAACTAACCAACCCCGCAAGTCATAAAACCACAAATACATATGTGTGAAGAATCAAAAGGGAAAACATGGATCAAATACACAAAACGGCCAGCCGAGTTATTACACTACGAACCTAATGCTCTAATACCAACTTGTCATGACCTAAACTTTCACTAAGTCGTGATGGCACCTAACCCTAACCCCCTAGGTAAGCCAAACAATATATGTTACAACTAAACTAAGAAATCAACAATATATATATATATATATATATATATATATAATAAAAACTACAATAGAATTCAATACAACTACCCTAAGAACTGGTAGTACAAGTCATGAGCCACTATGATTTTGATTTTCAAAATCGATATGAAGAATAAGTACAATATTTGTTTGAAGTTTACATAAACAAAACTTAAATCCTAAACTACCATGAACAAGAGGTATCTTGAATCTGGAACACAACTACATCTTCAATGCAAGGCTTCGTCTTCCACAGCTACGCATCTTCAAGATCTACACGCAAGGTGCAAAAGTATAGTATGAGTACATCCGACCTCATGTACTCAATAAGTAGCTTAACTAACCTCGGTGAAATAATGACGAGATTTTAAGTTAAAGATACTCATTTAATATGTACCTTTGCAGATAAAAAGCAAGCAAAACAAGGGAAGAGATGTGTCGAATGATGGTAAGAGCATCAATTAGAGAGCTATGGAGCAGTTAACGGACATGGCAACAAGTCATAACCTCATACCTATTTCTATGAATAAAACAATAATCATGAAGTACATGCAAGGATCAAAACCAAACATCACAAGCAAATAATGTTGCAGCGTGCAACCCGATTCTAATCTCAATTAACACTGTTGTAGTGTGCAACCCCATCCTAATACCAATTAAACTCTATTGTAGCGTGCAACCCGATTCTAATCTCAATTAACACTGTTGTAGTGTGCAACCCCATCCTAATACCAATTAAACTCTATTGTAGCGTGCAACCCGATTCTAATCTCAATTAACACTGTTGTAGTGTGCAACCCCATCCTAATACCAATTAAACTCTATTGTAGCGTGCAACCCGATTCTAATCTCAATTAACACTGTTGTAGTGTGCAACCCCATCCTAATACCAATTAAACTCTATTGTAGCGTGCAACCCGATCTCAATATCAATAAATACTATTGCGGCGCAACCCGATTCCAATATCAATAAACACTGTTGCAGCATGCAATCCGATCCCAATATCAATAAATATTATTGCAGTGTGCAACCCGATCCCAATATCAATAACATCATATGAAAACGCAACAACAACCAAACACGGAAAGAGTTCACAATGTAACACTAAGAAAATGAACACACGGTATTCATCTAGGTAATATAACTAAAACAAAGCAAGATGAGCAATCCAATATCAAAAGCTAGTCTACCTATATAATGACAAGGCTTCCACAAAGCATAACACATAACTAATCTAAAAGTTACCTAATTCGATTAAGCAAAGGAGATTAGAACATAAAACGAGTATGATGTTTGTCAAGTAAGAACATGGATCGAATAAAGGCATTCGATATATGAAATGATGTAGCAAACAGAAGCATGTAGCAAGAAAAGACATTTAATAAGTTAAGGCTTATGGTAAGTAAAATCATGTAGTTAGTAAAGACATGAAGCAAGTTAAGACATCTAACAAGTAAATCATGTGAAAATTAGAGGCATGTAACAGGTATGGACTAATAACAAGTAAAGGCATGAATTCGAAGAAAACATGTAGCAGAGGTAAATCAAGTAGAAACGTAGGTGTAACAGTAACAGACAAAGTAAAGACAGCTATAACAATAATAGGCCAAAGGAAAAACACAGAGTAACTACATAAGGAAAATCGGAAGGTATCATACAAGAAAATAAACATTAATGGAAACCAAGTAAAGAGCATGAAAATTCTAAACGAATGAGTAATCATGACAGAAATCCAACTTCCTTTCTTTTCGCATAGTAATAACAAACAAACCAATCTCATTTCAAACCGCATGAAAATACTCATCGTGCCAACATCATATCAATCGCACAGAAATATCCATCGTGCCAAACATAGCCCTAAGTCTCTAATAATTATCTCTTATTGCGAATAAAGAAGCTCAAGTAACATGACAATAACATGTATAAATATAGGTTCATGATACTACGATCAAGTTAAGTATGCAAACGAATCTCGAAACAACCCAATAATTCCTTTTTAAGATGTCATATATTCTAACATGACTTCTAACATGGATTATTGAGTTTATTAGTCATCAAACTAAATGAAGTATAGGTAAAGGGATCATCAAGCTCAACAAAGGCATAAAGAAGCATATAATTTTCCCCCTCCCGAGCATGAAAACCCTAGCACATGCATATACGCTCGTCACCTAATATATGCATTACCCCCGCGTTTAGCAAATATTATCAATTAGTAGGAATATTCCTCCTAACCACTTACCTCATTCCTGAACATAATCAGCAATCAACTATGACTTTTCCGTTAAAACGAGGCTCCAAATCAATCGAATCTAGCCAAATATCATTCTAACAATTCAAACAAGCTTTAGAAACTACCAACAAGTGAAAAGGGTTCAATTTTTAACTACATTAAAAAAGTCAACCCGGGTCCACGTGGTTGAAATCCTAGATTCGGACCAAATTCCAGTTATCTATTTACCCCCGAGCTCGGGGGTGAATGAAAATTCCTATATTATCGAAATTTCTAGATTTGATGTTAAAATTCATAAAAAAGTAGTTGAAATTGAAAACTAGTTATCGATGCTTACCAATGAAGTTGGGAAAAAATCCTCTTCAAAAATCGCCTCTATGGAGTTTAGAGTTGAAAAATAGTGTAAATTAAGCTAAGTCCCGAAATTTTCCACTTTTACCTAGCTGCAGACGTCACAATTGCGAACTCTTGTTCGCAATTGTAACCGTCACAAAAACGACCCAACGCGATTAGTGTCCCAGCAATGCAATAGTTGCAAATGTGACATTCCTTATGCATATGCGAAGTCTCTGTTCGCAATTGCGAACACAGGCTTCACAAAAGCGAAGCAACCCAGAATTCCCCTGGGCCGCAAATGCGCCCCCTCTTTCGCAAAAGCGATGACCCACCAGTCGCAAATGTAGCATTTTCTTTGCAAATGCGGTATTTTCTTTGAAAATGCAAAGTGCTCAGTCCCCAATCCAACTATGCAAATGCGAGTCTGACTTCGCAAAGGCGAAGCTCGCATTTGCGAGCAGGTCTTCGCATTTGCGAGATCTACAGCCCAGCTGCACCAGATTTTGTTCTGCAGTTCATTTCCTTCCAAAACACATTCAAAACTCACCCGAGCCCCTCGAACTCCAATATGAACATGCACACAAGTGTAATAACATGATATAAACTCGCTCACTCACTCAAATCACTAAAATAATATCAAACAACAAGAATTGATTATCAAAACTCAAGGATTTTGAAGTTTAAAACCCATTTTTCCAACTTTTCACATAATACGCCGAAACGACCTCGGGCCACCCGGGACCTCAACCAAATATATGTACAAGTCCATGAGTTTCATATGAACCTACCGGAATCGTCAAATACTGATCCGAGACTGTTTACCAAAAATATTAACCGTGGTCAATTCTAGTCATTTTTAAAATCAAAAATCATATTTTCTTTAAAACTTCATGTTTAAATATTTCGAAAATCAACACAGACTACACACACAAGTCATAAATTATCAAATAGAGCTATGAAAAGTCTCTAAACACACAAAGGAAAGCTAGTATTCAAAACGATCGGTCGAGTTGTTACAGATGGGTAAAAGAGTCATGAGTTAAATGAATTTTATTGTTAAAAATGAGGTTTTAATATAACATGGTATGCCAAATATGTGGTATTTATTTTTTGAATCAAAAGGCAATAGTTGGCTGACGTTATCGTCCTAACAAAAATAAAAGAAACTTTGGTGGGGCGTTTTCATAAGTTAAATGACCATTCAAGAAAACTGCTGATTAAATTGACTTATATGATATAATAACTTGAAAATTAGACTTATAACCTGCCTACTATATATTGATTAAATTGCACTAATAACATGAATAATTGAAACTATCTTTTCGTCAAGTTTACTCTAATTGACATTATAAACTTCATCTTTTTGTCTTCCTCCACTTCTACCTGTGGTGACAAATGGAGTCAATTTGAATCCAAATACATACACTAATTAAAGATAGTAAAATCAGAAAAGTTTCAAAGCGATGATCCAAGAAATCAGTTTTGCCGTACCCTTTCGGCTTAAATATGACAAAAAATCTTGCAGNAGTCAATTTGAATCCAAATACATACACTAATTAAAGATAGTAAAATCAGAAAAGTTTCAAAGCGATGATCCAAGCAATCAGTTTTGCTGTACCCTTTCGGCTTAAATATCACAAAAAATCTTGCAAGTGGTTCAGCTTCCGTTCGAAAGGGTAATGATCTGACCTCAATGGGTCCGAAAAACCTTTCTCACAGTTTCAAACTTGCCTTTTTCGTGATAGAAAGAAGAGATAAACAAAGAGAGTACTGTATGGGAATCTAAAATATGATTTATCTAGCATGTCTTTCTAGTAACGCGAAATGCGTTAGAAAGGCTAATTCATGAATTAAACTTAATTAGTTTATGTGATGTTCATGATGGAGAGCGGGTCAAAGAAAAGGTTTAGATTGTCAAGCTTCCAAAGCAGAAATACTTACGATACCATAGGCAAATTCCTCAAAAAAAGGGAGGGAAAAATAAAACTCTATATAAGATAGAGCATTAATCACATAGTACGTGCGCTTTCGTTATGAATAACGACTTAACCAAAGAGACAATCTACGAGGTATGTTGGATCAGAACGAATAATGCCGGAGATAAATTTAGATTGCGATGATTCAGCTTTTATAGTTCTTACAATTTAAGCTATTGTATTTATGAAATTAGGGATCTTTTGAATCATATATATATTACTTTACTTTACTTTACTGCTATATAGAAGACTCTTCTAAGAAGAGGGAATAAGCGGCATCAGGTCAACATGCTTGCTTGCCAGTCAGGGATAAAAGTGGAATTACGCATTGGATATACTTTATTGAGTACTACTTTGTTGCTTCATTTTCAGTAAGGGCTTAGATAACGACAGACCACGTGGGGGTCTTTTTGGAGAATTCACATGGTCTAATGATGTGATATGGGCAAGTTGGATGCTTTTAGCGATTACATTTTAGTGGCTGACAAAAACGATTACCGTAGCTACTTATATACAGCTTAGAATTCTTTTCGAAGTGTGGTCCTTGCTTTTTGCTAATTCCTTTTGAGTGTAGAACTCCAAGTGGCATTTTTGAGGTGTCTATTATGCTTAAACCATTCTACTACTGCTATTAAAAATCCAAATCAAGATTTAACAAAATAACCAAATTTTTCACTAACTATTACAATATTTTTAAAATCTATAATATCTTAGATAAGTTTAAAATTATCATAGAAATATTTTCCAATGCATTAATTTTTCAATTACAGAAACCAAATAACTTAAATAATTTACTAATAAAAACATAATTATGATAGTGAAATATTATATAGCATATAACACTATACGCTATCCAACTTATAAATGAGCATAATTTAGCAATGAATCCAGTGACACTATTAACAAGTAATGAAATAATATAAACAGAATTAAATATGTACCAATAATTTACAAGAAACCAGTGTCTTCCATACCAAGTGTCTGTTTTTTGGCCGAATAAATATACTGTAGTGAAAGCAGTAAAGGAGGTTAAGAAGTATCATGACCAACACGTACTAATTTCGACGATGTAGTTCCACACCAAATGTCTATATATTATCTCTCACATGACAACTAACGTTTCATTCTTGTCTAATTTCTTTTTGTTTGCTAAAGGGGAGAAAAATAATTTGATATAGTCAAATACACAAAGAAGCTTCAAAATCAAGCATTAGTACATAATAGTTGTTAGTTACTCCTACTAATAGAATGATGGCAACAACGTCTAATTAAAACTAACAAAGTATTACTAATTTACCTTGATAGGGACCAAGTAGGATAAGGAATTCACGGTTAAATTAACGAAAAAGTTATACTAGACCTAAAATTAGCAATACTCATCTCTAAAATCTTATAAAAATAAAATAGTAGAGTAAAACAGAGTCCAACTTAACATGAAAAAGGAAAACATGTAATGACCTTGCTTGTAAAGTTATTTTCCTAATTAATATTTAAATAACTTTAAAAATTATATATATAAGCTTCTGAGGCATGACATAGTGTCTTACTAGTACATTTAGTAGCTTTCACGTACTTCCCTATGATCGAAAATATTTTAGCTAATTTAATTTGGCAAAAGTAATTATGACTTTGAAAAAACAAGAAGGTATTAAATCGAAAATATTTTAGCTAAATTAATTTGGCATTATGACTTTGAAAAATCAAGAAGGCATTAATTAGTATTTCCAAATCCATCCTTAACTAATAAATTAACTACAAAATATGAGGATATACAAAGAGTAATTTAAGAAGATATAAATGATAACTTAGTTAAATAACGCTTATATTACTACTATTAAATGATTCTCTTAATGAGTGTGTCAAAAACTTAGAAGCACTTATTTTGAACGATCCATAGCTATTTTAATAAATTGACATTGTAAGTAAAATTTATATTATCAATGCATATAAATTAAGAAAAATTTACACATACTAATTAGCACAACCTAAACATAGTGTTATTGGGCTCATGATGCATATATATATATATATATATATATATATATATATATATATAGGGGGTTCAATTAAATCAATCAAATCCATGCTCCATTCACTCCAGTGCGGTGGGGGAGGGGTGGAAGAATTTAAATGACTTTAGAGTTGATAACCTAATTAGGACACAATCGTATCCCTGTGGATGTTCCACTTCAATAGTCACTGTGAGAATTCTTGCTACAAGTTAAAGAAGTCTTTTCCTAAACTTTCTGAGAGTTGAAGCTGAATGATAGCGAAAGAAGTGATTTAAAGGTTATTGAAGATAAGATAAACAAAGCACTACAGTCATTCTCAATCATGCATCCTTTCCAACTAGACTAGAAGAGGAAAAGAAGCCTACCTTTGCTAAATAATCGGCTTTTTTGGGTTCAAAGTGAGAGCTAAATCACCTAAGAGGCTAAGATTTTAAAGGGGATTTTCAGGCGTACCCTATATTTGTGCCACCTTTTAACTTGTACCCTATTTTTTAAAATTATTGATTTGGTAGCCATCTGATAAAAAATACGTAATAATATGACCATTACACCCCTGACAAAAGATATAAAACGATCTTCTCTCCTCTCAGCAACTTTATAAAAAAATCAAAAACTTATCCAGATTCATCTTCAAAATCACACTTGCATGAAGTTGTTTCACCTTGAAGCTAAAACTTCATGTTAATGTAGCATGAAATTGTTTCATGTTGAAACTAAAACTTCATGCTAATATAGCATGGATTTATTTCACCTTGGAGCTAAAACCTCATGCTAATGCATGCTGAAGTTATTTATCCTGCAGTCTACAGTTTTGTCATGAATTTTATCCGAAACTTCAGTCTAAACATGCTGAAGTTATTTAGTTCATTTGCTAAAACTTCAGACTAAACATGCTTAAATCATTTAGTTCATTTGCTAAAACTTCAGACTAAACATGCTTAAGTTATTTAGTCCATTTGCTTAAACTTCAAAACATGCTTAAGTTATTTAGTTCATTTGCTAAAACTTTAGACTAAACATGATTAAGTTTTTAGTTCATTTGCTAAAACTTTAGACTAAACATGCTTAAGTTTTTGTCTTTTAGTATGTAATTCTCTAATGAGTTTTTTGTTAATGCATGCTGAAGTTATTTAGTTTATTTTCTAAAATTTCAGACAAAACATGCTGAAGTTATTTAGTTCATTTGCTAAAATTTCATATTAAACGTGTTGAACTTTTTTAGTTCATTTGCTAAAACTTCAGACTAAACGTGCTTAAGTTTTTGTCTTGCAGTATGTAATTTTTAAAGAGTTTTTGTTAATGCATGTTGAAGTATTTAGTTCATTTACTAAAACTTCATAACAAAATATGCTGAAATTTTGTAACGCAGTCTATAGTTTTGTCCTGAGTTTTATCCGAAACTTCAGTCTCAATAAGCTGAAGTTTTTTAGTTTATTTGCTAAAACTTCAGCCTAAACATGCTTAAGTTTTTGTCTTGCAGTATGTAATTTTTAAAGAGTTTTTGTTAATGCATGTTGAAGTACTTAGTTCATTTACTAAAACATCATAACAAAATATGCTGAAATTTTGTAACGCAGTCTATAGTTTTGTCCTGAGTTTTATCCGAAACTTCAGTCTCAATAAGCTGAAGTTTTTTAGTTTATTTGCTAAAACTTCAGCCTAAACATGCTTAAGTTTTTGTCCTGCAGTTTGTCAATAGTCTTTTATTAAAGGGAAAAATCGTCTTTTTAAAATGCTTTTAACAAAAAAAATGGGTACAAATGCAAACGAAAAAATAAAACGGGTATAAGTTAAAAATGGGCGACCAAATAGGGTGCCCCATACAATTTTACGATATTAAATGGTTGCCCCATATATGGTCAACTCTAGTTTATGTTGTTTTTGGTTTTTCAACCCGTGTGCAATATTTATATTGGGCTCCGGCTAATATAAATTCGTGCATGTAGAACCTATTAAAAGAGTAACTGCTCCCTAAAAAAAATATTCCAAGACTCGAATTTGCGATGCTGGTAAGGATGGAGGAATCTTTATATCTAATATGTCGTTTACATAGTTTGTTAGGTTTCTAATCATGAAACGCTATTTTGTGAAGTAAACTACTTGATAGTTGATTCAAAGAATAACTCATGCATGTTCAGTCTTTACTACGATCAAGTTAAGCTAATATTTTTTGAATTTAAGTTTTAAGCACTTATATACATATTCATGTAACTTATATATAATTACGGGTAAATCTCTATAAAAAGCATTAATTAGTGATTGAAGATAAGGTAAACAAAACAAAGCACTACAGTCATTCTCAATCATGCATCCTTTCCAAATAAAAGAGGAAAAGAAGCCTACCTTCGCTAAATAATCGGCTTTTTTGGGTTCAAAGTGAAGAGCTAAATCACCTAAGAGATTTAAATGGTTGGCCCAAATATGGTCAACTCTAGTTTATGTTGTTTTTGCTTTTTCATCCGGTATTTATATTGTGCTCCGGCTAATCTAGATTCATGCATGTAAAACCTATTAAAATAGAAACTACTTCTTAGAAATTTTTCATTCCTAAGACTCGAACATGAGGTGCACTTAAGGATGGAGGACTCTATATGTCTAATCTTTCGTTTACATAGTTGGATAGGTTTCTAATCATGGGACGCTATTTTGTGAAGTAAACTACCTGATAGTTGATTCAAAGAATAACCTTGTGCATGTTCAGTCTTTAATGTGATCAAGTTAAGCTAATATTTTTTGAATTTAAGTTTTAAGCACTGGTATACATATTCATGTAACTTATAAATAACACGGGTAAATCTTTATAAAAAGTATTAATTAGTGATTCTCTTAAAATATTAACTAATTTCCTATCACACATTAAAATAAATCAAGCACTAGTGTAAAAGATCTTTATACCATTATGTTTACCCATAGAACTGTACAGTCAAATTTGTAACGTGATTTATAGACACGTGAATTAACTTGATCCGAAAATATAAAGTAACAAAGAGCAAAAGTAGATTAATTAAGAATACTTGAAGAAAATACAAGCCTGACTTTGAATTGAGCTTCTCCAGAAGCAAGAACAAGCATAAAGTATCTAGCAAAATGATGTTAATAGGGTAAGAAAGTAGAATCAGCCTTTTTTTGTACAAATATTCCGTGTCGTTACAATGAGTAAAAATTCCTCTATTAATAGCTAAATTAAGGGAGACAAGATCCCCAAATCAAACTCCTCTTTAATGTGAATAAAGACCCCTCTTGATAGTTGCATAACGGTTGAGTGTAAATACTAAGGTTCTTTGTAACCTATAGGTCGCACCAGAAAACTTTATCATTGCTCCAAGGCTCCCGTTCACACGATTATAAACCAAACAAAGAAACAAGAAGCAAAAGGATCTAATAGCATCACAAAGCTACAGAGCAGAATTGTGTTCACAACAGAAAGATCTTTGCCTACTGATAATATGCTAGAATTACATGTAATTGGACATGTTTTACCCCTACTTTAATGTGTTTTTAGGTGTTTTGAATGTTTAAAGATGACCAATCGAGCTTAATTGTTGAAGTTTGTTATGTAGGAAGCAAAGAGTGAAGAATAGAGGTGGTTTGAGCAATAATGAAGCAAAAAGGCAATTTTTGAAGAAAAGAAAAATCGGACCAGGCAGTGAAGTAACTTCGAAAAGCATAGGGAAATCACAGAAAAATCTGAAAAATACAACCAGGCCCTGTGCGAAGCACAACTATAGCACAAGGGCAAATTTGCTTGCGTTTTATCTTGAGAGGCAACTTAGTCAATTGTCTTAGTGACGTGATAAAAAAGCTTTCAACCCTAATTGCAGCCACACACTTGACCTGAGAAGGCAAGAAACACCATTGTTGAAGCAAAGTTGAGCCCTAAAGATCCTCAAGTTCATTCAAGAAGACGAATCGAAGAGTTTCTCTCTACTTTTCAATCTTTATTTCTATGAATATTGTTTTGACAATGGTTTATATATTTTTGAGTAGTATTATGAGTAGCTAAACTCTTTAATATAAGGTTTGATGGAACCTATTGGAGGATGATTCTCTACTGCGTTTAATATAGATTTGCCTTTGATTTTTCTCTACTTGTTCAACTATATTTTTATTGCTGTTAATTGAAGAGCTCTCAATTAACTGTGCTTATTTAGTGTGTATTTTGCTCGAGAGAGAGTGCACATTTAGGTAGTTGTTGAACAACACCACTCCTAACGTAGTTTAGAGATCGATACGGAGGGTTTAAAGGCGAGATTAGAGATAACGAAGCCTTGGTGCGATCGTCGTGAGCGGTAAATTAGTGCCAACTAGTATAGTTCGAGAGAATACGTCTAGTAAATTATAGTAGTTACTCGAGAGAGAGCTACGATACTTAAAGTACTCACGATCGCTAGAAAAATATTTAGGCAAATTTAAAGAAAATATAGCGGAGAAGATTCCGACAATAAGGGAAATCATAACCTTAGACTTTTCCAAATCTTATTTACAATATTTGCCTTGTTAATTATAAATTACTGCATTTTTAATTACTTTGATCTTAGTTAGTAAACTCTTAAATTATTTTAAAATACTTCTGAAGGTTGATTATGTGAATTCGTGCAAAACTATTAGTTGTAATTAACATGTTATTTTCCCGTGGGATTCGACTCCGGATTTGTAAATCGGATTATATTTGCAACGACCGCTTAGTCCTTTTTATAAGGTATAGTTGGACGTGATCAAATTTTGGCGCCGTTGCCGGGGAAGCAACAATGNCAGGGTCAAGTAGTACCTTACCAAAGGCAATAGGGATACAGTCAGCAAAATCAACAGCTAGCTTATCAATAGCATCAACAACAACAACTAGTGAGACAAGATGATAGAATGTCTGAAATTAAAGGAATGTTGTAACAACTGATTGGGTCTAATGGAAAAATACAAGAGAAGGTGGAAGCTCATGAGTCAGCGATAAAAGGCATTGAGATTCAATTAGGGCAGATATCTATGGCTCTGAATAATCTTCCCCAAGGGACTTTACCTGCAGACACACATAACAATCCGAAGGAGCAAGGCCCGAATCAGCTTATGGCAGTAAGTTTGAGAAATGGTAAAGATCTAGATTTAGAGCAAGAAATCGCTCGTGAGAGCCGATCGAGTGAAACACTTGTTTCAGTGCCAATTGAGGTAGATGAGTCAACGGAGCTAACAAGAATAAGAGTGCAGCCACCTCAGGAGGAAATAAACAAGGAAAACGAGGTTGCGGGAGAGACTGAGAAAATGCAAGAAAAGGCATTAGAAAAAGTGCCTGAGCAGGATCTAACTCAAGCCACAGAAAAGAAGCGACCTCCAGCACCTTTCCCATAGAGGTTGGCCAGATATCAAAAGGATGAACAGTACAAAACATTCATGAAAGTGTTGAAGCAAATTCAGGCAAACATTCCTCTAACCAATGCTTTAAGGGAGATGCCCGGTTATGCAAATATGATGAAGGACTTGATGTATCATAAGTTTGACTTTCAAGACTTGGCAACTGTCATATTAACACAGACCTGTAGTGAGGTTGTGTCAAGAACTATAGCTGAGAAGTTATCCGACCCTGGAAGCTTCACAATTCCATGCACCATAGGTAGCTATGCATTTGCCAAAGCATTGTGTGATTTGGGAGCAAGTATAAATCTGATGCCATTTTCTATCTATAAAATGTTAGGTATTAGAATAGCAATACCCACATCCATATTACTGCAGCTAGCTGACCGAACGGTGAAAAGGCCATCAGGTATACTTGATGATGTACTTGTGCAAGTTGGAAAATTCGTGTTTCCGGCAGATTTTGTCATTCTGGAATGCAAGGTTGATGAGGAGATTCCCATAATTTTGGGAAGGCCATTCTTGGCCACAGGGAGAGCTCTGATTGATTGTGAAACAGGGGAGCTGAAGATGAGGCTGAACAATGAAGAAATAACATTTAATGTGCAAAAGTCTATGCGGTGACCCAGTGAGTTTGCAAATTGCTCTTTGTTAGACACGGTGGATGTAATCATGGAGGAAGATGATGAGGCACTTATGCAAAAGACCCTCTAACAGCCTGCCTTATAAACTTAGAAGAAGTAAATGGTGAGGATATGGCGGAATGGGTGTTGGCTCTTCAAGGGCAAGGGTACTGGAAAAGAGAGATCGAATTCGAGTCTTTACACTCAGAAGAAAGAAAGACACCTACATCCAAGCCATCGATCGAAGCACCACCACAATTGGAGCTAAAACCGCTATCATCTCACCTCAGATATGCTTTCTTGGGACCTAACTCGACTTTACCTGTTATTATCTCATCTGGTTTGTTAGATGTGCAGGTAGAAAAACTTTTGAATGTGTTGAAAGAGTGCAAGACTGCAATTGGTTGGACCATAACAGACATTAAGGGTATCAGCCCGGCCTTCTGTATGCATAAAATTCTACTAGAAGATAGGCACAAACCTTCCAGAGAACATCAAAGAAGGTTGAACCCTAACATAGAGGAATTTGTAAAGAAGGAAGTGATCAAGTGGTTAGATGCAGGAATTATTTTTCCCATCTCAGATAGCAACTGGGTTAGCCCAATTCAGTGTGTGCCAAAGAAAGGTGGGATGACTGTTGTGCAAAATGATAACAATGAGTTAATCTCAATAAGAATAGTCACGGGATGGTGAATTTGCATGGACTACAGAAGATTGAACAAAGCCACCCAAAAAGATCATTTTCCCTTGCCATTCATTGATCATATGCTAGATAGATTGGCACGGAGGTCCTATTTTTGCTTCTTGGATGGATACTCGGGGTACAACTAGATATCTATTGTCCCGTAGGATAGAGAGAAAACGTCATTCACCTGTCCATATGACATTTACGCTTTTCGGAGAATGTCGGTTGGCCTATGCAATGCACCCGCCACATTCTAAAGGTACATGATGGCTATCTTCACAGATATGGTAGAGGATATAATGGAGGTTTTCATGGATGATTTCTCAGTGGTGGGAAATTCTTTTGATGATTGCCTTAGAAATCAGAAAAGAGTGTTGCGGAGATGTATAGAGACTAATCTGGTGCTGAACTGGGAAAAATGCCACTTTATGATACATGAAGGTATATTCTTGGGACACCTAGTGTCAAGTAAGGGTATTGAGGTGGACCGCGCCAAGATTAATGTAATAGAGAAGCTGCCACCACCCACTTTTGTCAAGGCAATAAGAAGTTTCCTTGGTCGCACCGATTTTTACAGGCAATTCATAAAAGATTTTTTCAAGATTGCTAACCCTTTGTGTAAATTGCTTGAAAACAATCATCCTTTTGTGTTTTCTAATGACTGCAGGGTAGCTTTCGAAGGATTGAAGAAGAGGCTAGTGTCTTCACCTATCATAGTTGCACTCGACCGGGAGAAACCATTTGAGCTGATATGTG
>AWOL01S0103090.1:0-13033 GCA_000715115.1 Nicotiana otophora | reverse complement strand
CTCACCTCTCCACCAAGTTGGCGTGCCCAAAGTGTTGCTCCATTTACTTCTTTTTGGTGTAATGATGCAACACAAACTTGAGCTGATTTGACACTAGTGAAAAGTACAGATGAAGCATCCATCTTACAACCATCCTGTGCTAGCCCTAGAATATCAATAGATTTGTAAAATATATTAGTTGCTAAGTCAAATAACATGTATCTTATAACTTTTATTGGAATTTATGATCCAACTTGTTTCTTCTTAGGAAGTTATAGTAAAAGTAACCACTTCAAATCCAAAATCCTCAACAGCTTATTGCGGATTTAATCCATTGAGAATCACAAATCAAATTAAGCAGTACTAACTCAAAAAGATGTAGACTTGTAGGTAAGCATATTTGCTAAAGAGACCTTAATCACAAAAACTGTAACTGAGTGCTGAACATAGACATATTGAGAACAAAGCAGTGAGCTATTCTTAACTGCTTCAACCTAAGCACAAACATTGGTAATCCAAGTTAACAACCTGTTTACATGAACACACTTGTATAAGGAAAGAGATTACATGAAAAAATTTGGAGACCATGCATGATCAATGATTAACACAGGAATCCAAAAGAGAGGTTGATCAAGCTTTATGTACTCAATACAGCATGAAAATATACGAGGAATTTGAACTCAAAAATTAGAGGAATTCGACCTTATAGAGATACTACGCCCGCTGCAAAGGGTGTAAGACATTTGCACTTGATTCAGCAACTGACCATAGAAGTAAGGATTGTCTATTTAATAGAGATGTAACTATATCATAGCTATTAAGACCTTAACTCGTTCTTCCCCTTTCTTAATGCCCTTCTTAACATAGATAAGAATTTTTTGATGGCTTACACACAAAAGAGTTTATACTAGAGTACTCTCCCTTTTTCCATGATTTATAGTACTGACTGTAGATGTTTTCCTTCTTTATGTAAAGGACCAGATACACATATATACAAGCAAGTATACTGTGTTTTAAGAAAAGAGTAATCTTAAAGAAAGGCATTACAGGATTAATCTGGTTCATGAAAAAGATCTGATAGCCTGCGGCAGCTGAAATAGCGCCCAAAACAAATGCAAAGTGGAAGCACATGTAAATGGTTTTACCATGACTTTCAATCTCTTCTTTTGGAAGAGGGTAAGTAACAGAACATACGGTGCCACACTTCTGCACAAGCTGGTGAACCTCCTTTGCCATATCCGCATTTACAATACCTCCTATTATAACTGTCCTGGCGACCCTGTTTAACATGAAGGAAGACATAAGAAGTAAATACAAAAGGAGGAGTTACATCAGTCAACTAAGGGAAAGGAAAGACTACACAATCACTATTCAACGTTCAAATGCATAACTTCAAACTGCCAAAGAGTGATGCAGTATGCCTGTTTCTCTTTTGATAAGTAATATTTAGTTGATACGGGAAAGACTCCCCTTCTAGTNGCCAAAGAGTGATGCAGTATGCCTGTTTCTCTTTTGATAAGTAATATTTAGTTGATACGGGAAAAACTCCTCTTCTACAAGTGGTACAAAAGGCAGAGAACCTAGACAAGAATGTGGTTCTCTACAAAAGACACTCAACCATCTATGCAAACGGGAACTCCATGGGTGCATTAAGAAATCAAAAGACTATCACTGAGCTATACAAAATCATTCTTCACCACCTAAAAAGTGTGATATGCCTGAGGTTTTAATTAACAAATTTAAGCGCAGTGGAAAAATTGCTCCTGAAAGCCAATAATCACTTCTAAAAAAACTCTACGTGAATCTGAAACTACAAACTTTAGCTCTCAGAAAACTGTGTGAAGACGCATAAAATTTTATATTTGGTAAACGGGGGAGGTTAAAAAGTTCACAGGTGATAATTAGTTTTAAACAAAGGTCAAAATACCTCAGCACCTAAGTAGTGCCTAGGCAGACACCAGCATCATGTCTAACACAAAGACGCAAGACTCAAAAGTTAGGCGAGCAAGACAAGATATTACAGCACTAATCCACCAAGAATGAAAAAGAATCTAGAATAACTCAGCATACTTAAAAGTAAAAATTAAATGAAAACCACGGGAAGTGGAAATGATTAATGAATAACAACGGATGACCTGGTCCAATGTGATAGCACAACAATTATCATCCTTCAGCATTTTACAGAAGATTAATCCACTGGTCCCTAGAGTTTTAGTACTTCATATTTGGTCCTTAAATAACACTAACAATACAACATAAACTCTAGAATACAAGATATCCTTTTTTTAATTAGCCGATACCAAAATTATTATCGACAAAAAGTGACAATTTCCAAAATGATATTTATAACTTAGTTTAAACAGAATATTTTCATAATCAAGAGAAATAGCGAAATTTAACAAATGAAAGTGCAACAGTACCAAATACACAACAAAGTACCTCTGTTTTCCTGAATAATTTCCTTCATCAGCAGCACCATCGCAAAGCAATGCAGCCTTTCTTTTTCTAGTGGTTTTTCCTAGGTTTTCTGCCAACATTAAGTTACAGCGTCAGGGGCTGTTCTAAAGTAAAATCTGAAGGCTGAAGTTGATTGAATTTTGTTTTATCTAATAATCTAAGTCACTAATAATTTTAAAATACAAAAATCACTAACTCATATGATACTTATCATTGTACGTAAAAGTAAATCCCGTTCAATGAATAAATATGAAGCTAATGCAAAACCTTATCTTTTAAATGTCTAATGTATTGTTTATTCTATATTATGTGTATCTAACATAAGTATTCACTCAAGATATCTTAAAACATTTATTGAAGTGTATCTCTGTAAATGTCAAAAAAAATTGTNAATGCCCTTCTTAACATAGATAAGAATTTTTTGATGGCTTACACACAAAAGAGTTTATACTAGAGTACTCTCCCTTTTTCCATGATTTATAGTACTGACTGTAGATGTTTTCCTTCTTTATGTAAAGGACCAGATACACATATATACAAGCAAGTATACTGTGTTTTAAGAAAAGAGTAATCTTAAAGAAAGGCATTACAGGATTAATCTGGTTCATGAAAAAGATCTGATAGCCTGCGGCAGCTGAAATAGCGCCCAAAACAAATGCAAAGTGGAAGCACATGTAAATGGTTTTACCATGACTTTCAATCTCTTCTTTTGGAAGAGGGTAAGTAACAGAACATACGGTGCCACACTTCTGCACAAGCTGGTGAACCTCCTTTGCCATATCCGCATTTACAATACCTCCTATTATAACTGTCCTGGCGACCCTGTTTAACATGAAGGAAGACATAAGAAGTAAATACAAAAGGAGGAGTTACATCAGTCAACTAAGGGAAAGGAAAGACTACACAATCACTATTCAACGTTCAAATGCATAACTTCAAACTGCCAAAGAGTGATGCAGTATGCCTGTTTCTCTTTTGATAAGTAATATTTAGTTGATACGGGAAAGACTCCCCTTCTAGTCTTCTACAAGTGGTACAAAAGGCAGAGAACCTAGACAAGAATGTGGTTCTCTACAAAAGACACTCAACCATCTATGCAAACGGGAACTCCATGGGTGCATTAAGAAATCAAAAGACTATCACTGAGCTATACAAAATCATTCTTCACCACCTAAAAAGTGTGATATGCCTGAGGTTTTAATTAACAAATTTAAGCGCAGTGGAAAAATTGCTCCTGAAAGCCAATAATCACTTCTAAAAAAACTCTACATGAATCTGAAACTACAAACTTTAGCTCTCAGAAAACTGTGTGAAGACGCATAAAATTTTATATTTGGTAAACGGGGGAGGTTAAAAAGTTCACAGGTGATAATTAGTTTTAAACAAAGGTCAAAATACCTCAGCACCTAAGTAGTGCCTAGGCAGACACCAGCATCATGTCTAACACAAAGACGCAAGACTCAAAAGTTAGGCGAGCAAGACAAGATATTACAGCACTAATCCACCAAGAATGAAAAAGAATCTAGAATAACTCAGCATACTTAAAAGTAAAAATTAAATGAAAACCACGGGAAGTGGAAATGATTAATGAATAACAACGGATGACCTGGTCCAATGTGATAGCACAACAATTATCATCCTTCAGCATTTTACAGAAGATTAATCCACTGGTCCCTAGAGTTTTAGTACTTCATATTTGGTCCTTAAATAACACTAACAATACAACATAAACTCTAGAATACAAGATATCCTTTTTTTAATTAGCCGATACCAAAATTATTATCGACAAAAAGTGACAATTTCCAAAATGATATTTATAACTTAGTTTAAACAGAATATTTTCATAATCAAGAGAAATAGCGAAATTTAACAAATGAAAGTGCAACAGTACCAAATACACAACAAAGTACCTCTGTTTTCCTGAATAATTTCCTTCATCAGCAGCACCATCGCAAAGCAATGCAGCCTTTCTTTTTCTAGTGGTTTTTCCTAGGTTTTCTGCCAACATTAAGTTACAGCGTCAGGGGCTGTTCTAAAGTAAAATCTGAAGGCTGAAGTTGATTGAATTTTGTTTTATCTAATAATCTAAGTCACTAATAATTTTAAAATACAAAAATCACTAACTCATATGATACTTATCATTGTACGTAAAAGTAAATCCCGTTCAATGAATAAATATGAAGCTAATGCAAAACCTTATCTTTTAAATGTCTAATGTATTGTTTATTCTATATTATGTGTATCTAACATATGTATTCACTCAAGATATCTTAAAACATTTATTGAAGTGTATCTCTGTAAATGTCAAAAAAAATTGCATTAACTGAATATCTAGAATATGGTGGCTCTTAAATTTGAATTTACATTTTATTGAGACGTGTTACATGGCATGCCATGACTCATGAACGGCCATACAACAACAACAACCCAGTATAATCCCACTAGTGGAGTCTTGGGAGGTAGTTTGTACGCAGACCTTACCCCTACCCTGGGGTAGAGAGGCTGTTTCCGATAGACCCTCGGCTCTCTCCCTCCAAGAACTCCCCACCTTGCTCTTGGGGTGACTCGAACTCACAACCTCTTGGTTGGAAGTGGAGGGTGCTTACCACTAGAGCAACCCACTGTTGCCACTCATGAACGGCCATATTCAACTTAATTAAAATCTAAGTTGGTGGCCAAAATTATGTAAAAGCCGTGGCATTTAATGTATTAAGTGATCCTTTGATTCTGTCATCAAACACGTTTAAAATATAATAACTTGAGGCATTCAATTTGAAGTGCTAAATTGGGTTCTCATACAGCACTTAGATACTAAAAGCTACATTTATATTGAAAATAACACTGGTATGCTATAGCAAAGAACCTGTTCCCTGCGAGTTTGAAGCTTGTTTCTTCTCAACTATTTCAGTATAAGGACAATCCCTGTCATCTTCTTTATGAGCAGTGCTTTCTGAATAATAAATATAATTGATAAAAAAAAGTCAGAAAATCAACAGATTGAGTATTTTCTGTTAGTGCAATTTTCCATATTAAAGGGGTCGTTTGGTTTAGAAACGAGTTATGCAGGGATTAATAATGTAGGGACTGTAGTTAAGAGATTAGTAATGTATGAATTGTAATGAAAGGATTATTTATGATTGGATGCTTGGTTTGTTGTTTAAAAATACTATATAGTGTATATCTTAAAAAATATTGTTATTCTTTTAACAAAATAAAATATTGGTTACTACATAAGGGTTATTTTTGTCATTTATAGTTTTAATCCATGTGTTGCTAATCACCAAATTCTTTCTACATTTTGTCCTACGTAAAGTAATACATATATTCTCGTATAACTTATGTGGGTTCTAGTAATGTGGAAAAGAAAAATTGGGACCAAGCATTGCTAAAATAATGCTGAATTTTATAGAAAAGAAAAGTGAAGCCAAACATTATATTAATGATGTTAAATTTTATGGGGAGATTTTATTTTCTCCACTACTCCTAACCAAACATCACCTTTTGAAAGAAAAAGCTAAAGAAGTTTTAAATCTCCATTACATTTCCTTTTATTGAGACGTGTTAGAGGACATGTCATGACTCTGAATAGTCAGTTTCAAATTAGTGAAAAGCCAAGTTGGTTTCAGAAAATATTTAAAGCATGTGGCACTTAATGTATTAAGCGCTCTTTTGGTTCTGTCATCAATCACATTATATGTAGTAACTTAAGTGCTGGATTGGGTTCTCAGACAGCAATTAGTAACTAAAAAGCTACATTAATACTGAAAGTATCTCTAGTGTTATAGCTACGAACCTGTTCCCTGAGAGCTTGAAGCTTGTTCGTGCTTGACTATTTCAGTTGAAGGAACGTCCTTGGCATCTTTTGCATCAGCGGTGCTTTCTGAATAATACAATTGATACAAAAGTAAGATAAGCAACAGGTTGAGTACTTTATGTTAGTGCAATTCCTTATTGAATCTGGCAAAATATGAAACTAAAGAAGCACAAACCTTGATCCCCCTTTGATCGACGTTGTTCACGTGGTGCACGTTGCATAGCTTGTTTAACTCCAATTTTCCTTCCTCCAACCACTGTGCCATTTTTTAGCTCGATGGAACGGTTAGCGTCGTCTACAGATGCACTACGACAACACATAAAGGAAGAATAAGTTGCACAATATACGAACCACATACACAAGATTGGAAACACACCACTGAATATTTATTCTCTTAAGTAACTTATCAACTACGCAGCATTGCTTCAATCCATGATTTATTTATAGTGTCAGATCATGTAAAATCTACACCTTGCATTCAAAAGTAATACTTAGCATTTTCCAACATTGGCAGCATGTTAGACTGAAAATAAAGTTTGGAAAAGGTTCATTTAGATTAAGGTAAGAAAAACAAGAATTCTAAATAATCAATGACAAAGGAACGAACTAAAATATGCAGATAATGAGCAAAGGACAAGAACCCCTTTCAATTCTTCGCATTCATTTTTCATACACCATCAATGTCAAGAATGAGATAAGAAATTTTGAGTAGGGCGCAGACATTCCCAGGGGCGGAGGTAGAGTGTGTGATGCGGGTTCGGCCAAATCCAGTAACTTTTGTTCAAACCATGTATTTGTCTTAAGAAATTCATTGAATATGTACAACTTGTTAATTTAAAACCCAATAACTTAAAAGGATTACAATTCCGAACCCATAAGGTTCAAGTCCTGGCTCCGCCTCTGGACATACCAACATTTAAAAACAAAAGGCAGTAATAAATGCATTGACTTACAATTGCACAAAGCCGAAGCCTCGGTGCTCACTTGAACCTATGCACATAAAAATGGAGACTTGATTAGTTTTTCAACAAAGACTGAATCCTAATAAAGGAATAAGTGTTCCATCATTTACCTAATTCTCTTTCACTCATAGCAAAAACAAAAAATACTACGCAATTAAAAAACATAACCATTACTTGCATCTAACTAGTTTTTTTCTTTTTCAACGTATTTGAATTTGTAAATTTTTCAAGTGAAATTACCTTGATTTGTAACCATAAAGCACCGCCTAATTGGTCCAACTTCACTGAACGTCTCTTCCAACTGTAAATAATTCGTAGCTCAGTATGTTTATTTTCCTTTTTTTTGACGAATTGCAGCAGCAAAGAGCTGAATTTTATTTCTATTAGGGAAGAAAGGAGAAATTACCTGGGCATTAGTGAAAGAATAAGGTAAATTGTTAACGAATATGGTAGCAGGTGAATGTTGGCTATCGCCATTAGACATCGTCTTCTTATTCTTTCCCATTTTTTCCGATTGCGAAGAACTGAACACGAAACGATAGCTTTTGGAGTTGATGTGCTGAGGAGATCTTTAGGGGTTTAGGCTACAGGGTTTTTCAATTTCGGGTTAGGACACAATTTTTTGGTGTGGGCTCAACAAGGAATTGGTCCAGGAAAATTAAAGAAAAATTGTGAGTTGAGTTCGGCCCAGGCCTGTGTCAAGAAAAGTGGGACGACATTGAAAGAAGAAGAATTAACCCAAATAGCCGTCCACCCAACCACTTAAATTAAAAATAGGAAAAATGGCATTGTATAGCCTCTCAAAATAATAGCTGAATTATTTTTTTTTTGGTATATATATACATTATATGTTATATACAAAAATTCTACAAATCTATATACTTTTTCGTCTATCGAATGTAAATAATTTATGACACGAGCTAAAAGTGATAATACCCCTTAAAAATAGCCGGTGGAGGTATAATATATACATAATTTTTGTTTTATGTGTGTATAATTATGTATATGACTAAAAAGTAAACAATGAATATGGTCGGCTATTTGTGTAGAGACGAGGAAGCAGAAACAATACCAATGAGAATGAAAACAATACTACTAAGAAAGAAAGAAATAGTATTTGTTTACGTTGAAACTTTCTTATGTATTATACACCTTATTTTACTGAAAATAATCTTCTTCTGGATAATTTTTATGGATTTTAAATCATTCTTTATGATGGATCGCATAAAAGATGTCAAACAATATAATCTTATAGAAAATGTAGGTTTCTCGAATACTCATAATGTCATTTGTCAATGATTTGATTTTCTCAAAGAGTCCAGTTTTAGGTTTTTCTTCTTTTTTTCAAGCTACGAATGCGACAATTTGAATTTTCATTGAAATGTTCTTTTAGCACGATTTACAATTGAAATCCTATTTTTTGTATGTGAATGAAAATTTGAGTTAACGAACAAAATATTTTTTTCCCAAAAAGGTAAAAAAAAAAAATGAAGTATAAATTCAAATATAATTGCAAACAGAAAAAGAAAAAAGATAAGGAAATTTTGCAAAGACAAGATAAGCTAGCTGGACCCAACGTATATGTCAAAGGCCCACAACCATTGCGGCTGTAAGGGGCATAAGGTTTATCCACGTCACTGCTTACATAAGTGGCGGATGAAGCTTACTAGGTACTTTATAAGTTCAATTAAATTCAATATTTATACTCCAAAACATAATTATGTAACAAATAATCACATAGTTTTAATGAATATTATATTTTGAATTCATAATTATAAAAGTCCATTAAATTTAACATTAGTAACTTAAAAGTTAAACTTATTAAGTTAATTTTTAGATCAATCCGTCTTTAGCTTACACCAAGTAACTAATTCTCCTCAACAAAGCGAATCGTATATTTTAAATTGGTGTTAGTTGTTACCTAATATATATTTTGTGAAACTAACTAAATTAAAAATTAAAACTTATAAAAATATATATAGACTTTTACAAAAATCCCATTAAAGCTATACACATTTATATATAGATCGTGGACATAGAGAATTTACTAGCTAGGTTTTTTGTTATTGTTGTTGTTGACATAGGGCACAAAAGATTCGTGTTTGATAGTTACACTAAACGATGAATGCAAGATTACATAATATTTTTATCACTTAACCGTGAATAAGTATTTACTGACTGAAGAGTTATCTTAATACAAACATGGATTTGCCTATATGTCTCCCTATTAAGGGTATTTATCGGACGGATCTGACGGATAATTATGCTTAACGGTTCGACTTATCGGTTATCGGATTATTAATGTAGTAATCCACTAGCCATCCATTAAGATAATGGGTAGATTGATATCAGATTAATGATTATCGGACGGTTTATCGGCTAAACCAAATAGAAATTTTTTGCTATAATATTGAAATGAATTTTGTTTTATGGGTGGATTTGTTGACTGACTTCCTGTACGCATCCTAACAGGCCTGATGAGCCGGATATAATTGAAAATTATGGTGGGAAAGTTATAAATTGGAATGGACATCGAGTCTTAGGAGTTTTTGCTACTTCAAGATCCATAGGAAAGTGTAAATATAAAAAAATTTAACGAGTTAATGGTTTATCCGATAAGAAAATTGAGTAATCCGCCTCNCATTTTCCAACATTGGCAGCATGTTAGACTGAAAATAAAGTTTGGAAAAGGTTCATTTAGATTAAGGTAAGAAAAACAAGAATTCTAAATAATCAATGACAAAGGAACGAACTAAAATATGCAGATAATGAGCAAAGGACAAGAACCCCTTTCAATTCTTCGCATTCATTTTTCATACACCATCAATGTCAAGAATGAGATAAGAAATTTTGAGTAGGGCGCAGACATTCCCAGGGGCGGAGGTAGAGTGTGTGATGCGGGTTCGGCCAAATCCAGTAACTTTTATTCAAACCATGTATTTGTCTTAAGAAATTCATTGAATATGTACAACTTGTTAATTTAGAACCCAATAACTTAAAAGGATTACAATTCCGAACCCATAAGGTTCAAATCCTGGCTCCGCCTCTGGACATACCAACATTTAAAAACAAAAGGCAGTAATAAATGCATTGACTTACAATTGCACAAAGCCGAAGCCTCGGTGCTCACTTGAACCTATGCACATAAAAATGGAGACTTGATTAGTTTTTCAACAAAGACTGAATCCTAATAAAGGAATAAGTGTTCCATCATTTACCTAATTCTCTTTCACTCATAGCAAAAACAAAAAATACTACGCAATTAAAAAACATAACCATTACTTGCATCTAACTAGTTTTTTTCTTTTTCAACGTATTTGAATTTGTAAATTTTTCAAGTGAAATTACCTTTATTTGTAACCATAAAGCACCGCCTAATTGGTCCAACTTCACTGAACGTCTCTTCCAACTGTAAATAATTCGTAGCTCAGTATGTTTATTTTCCTTTTTTTTGACGAATTGCAGCAGCAAAGAGCTGAATTTTATTTCTATTAGGGAAGAAAGGAGAAATTACCTGGGCATTAGTGAAAGAATAAGGTAAATTGTTAACGAATATGGTAGCAGGTGAATGTTGGCTATCGCCATTAGACATCGCCTTCTTATTCTTTCCCATTTTTTCCGATTGCGAAGAACTGAACACGAAACGATAGCTTTTGGAGTTGATGTGCTGAGGAGATCTTTAGGGGTTTAGGCTACAGGGTTTTTCAATTTCGGGTTAGGACACAATCTTTTGGTGTGGGCTCAACAAGGAATTGGTCCAGGAAAATTAAAGAAAAATTGTGAGTTGAGTTCGGCCCAGGCCTGTGTCAAGAAAAGTGGGCCGACATTGAAAGAAGAAGAATTAAGCCAAATAGTCGTCCACCCAACCACTTAAATTAAAAATAGGAAAAATGGCATTGTATAGCCTCTCAAAATAATAGCTGAATTTTTTTTTTTGTATATATATACATTATGTATGTTATATACAAAAATTCTACAAATCTTATATACTTTTTCGTCTATCGAATGTAAATAATTTCTGACACGAGCTAAAAGTGATAATACCCCTTAAAAATAGCCGGTGGAGGTATAATATATACATAATTTTTATTTTATGTGTGTATAATCATTGTATAATTATGTATATGACTAAAAAGTAAATAATGAATATGGTCGGCTATTTGTGTATAGACAAGGAAGCAGAAACAATACCAATGAGAATGAAAACAATACTACTAAGAAAGAAAGAAATAGTATTTGTTTACGTTGAAACTTTTTTATGTATTGTACACCTTATTTTACTGGAAATAATCTTCTTCTGGATAATTTTATGGATTTTAAATAATTCTTTATGATGGATCGCATAAAAGATGTCAAACAATATGATCTTATAGAAAATGTAGGTTTCTCGAATACTCATAATGTCATTTGTCAATGATTTGATTTTCTCAAAGAGTCCAGTTTTAGGTTTTTCTTCTTTTTTCAAGCTACGGATGCGACAATTTGAATTTTCGTTGAAATGTTCTTTTAGCACGATTTACAATTGAAATCCTATTTTTTGTATGTGAATGAAAATTTGAGTTAACGAACAAAATATTTTTTTCCCAAAAAGGTAAAAAAAAAATGCAGTATAAATTCAAATATAATTGCAAACATAAAAAGAAAAACGATAAGGAAATTTTGCAAAGACAAGATAAGCTAGCTGGACCCAACGTATATGTCAAAGGCCCACAACCATTGCGGCTGTAAGGGGCATAAGGTTTATCCACGTCACTGCTTACATAAGTGGCGGATGAAGCTTACTAGGTACTTTATAAGTTCAATTAAATTCAATATTTATACTCCAAAACATAATTATGTAACAAATAATCACATAGTTTTAATGAATATTATATTTTGAATTCATAATTATAAAAGTCCATTAAATTTAACATTAGTAACTTAAAAGTTAAACTTATCAAGTTAATTTTTAGATCAATCCGTCTTTAGCTTACACCACCGAATAGGAAGTAACTAATTTTCCTCAACAAAGCGAATGGTATATTTTAAATTGGTGTTAGTTGTTACCTAATATATGTTTTGTGAAACTAATTAAATTAAAAATTAAAACTTATAGAAATATATATAGACTTTTACAAAAATCCCATTAAAGCTATACACATTAATATATAGATCGTGGACATAGAGAATTTACTAGCTAGGTTTTTTGTTATTGTTGTTGTTGGCACAAAAGATTCGTGTTTGATAGTTACACTAAACAATGAATGCAGGATTACATAATATTTTTATCACTTAACCGTGAATAAGTATTTACTGACTGAAGAGTTGTCTTAATACAAACATGGATTTGCCTATATGTCTCCCCATTAAGGGTATTTATCGGACGGATCTGACGAATAATTATGCTTAACGGTTCAGCTTATCGGTTATCAAATTATTAATGTAGTAATCCACTAGCCTTCCATTAAGATAATGAGTAGATTGGTATCAGATTAATGATTATCGGACGGTTTATCGGCTAAACTAAATAGAAATTTTTTGGTATAATATTGAAATGAATTCTTTTTTATGGGTGGATTTGTTGACTGACTTCCTGTACGCATCCTAACAGGCCTGATGAGCCGGATAGAATTGAAAATTATGGTGGGAAAGTTATAAATTGGAATGGACATCGAGTCTTAGGAGTTCTTGCTACTTCAAGATTCATAGGAAAGTGTAAATATAATAAAATTTAACGAGTTAATGGTTTATCCGATAAGAAAATTGAGTAATCCGCCCTTAAACCGTTAATTATAAAATTTCAATCCGTTCACCATCCATTACCCTGATAATCCGATACGAA